>CAUDMG010002581.1:1692500-1775083 GCA_958450375.1 Homarus gammarus | reverse complement strand
CTAGGGGCATTCTTAGGGAAGGCGGCGTTCTCAGGGGCTCCTCCAGAAACTGTCGAGGTTCCATGAACCTCTGAGGGACGGCAACATTCCTAGGGACCCTCACAGACACGGCGGCGCCCCCATGGGCCCTGCTAGGTGGCGCTGGCGACCCGAGGGCCCTCACAGGGACAGCGGTGACCCCAGGGGTTGTTCCAGGGACGGAGGCGCCTCTCGGTACGCTCCCAGGGACCGTGGTGCTCCCAAAGGTCCTCTCAGAGTCCCTGTCAACGGCGTGGCGCCTTCAGGGGCCCTTCCAGAGGCGGTGGCTCCCCCTAGTCCTCTTTATGGGGCACCAATGTTCCCAGGGACCCTGCCAAGGCCTGTGGCTCACAATAGGTCCTCCTAGGGGAGGCGACGCCCCAAAACAATGGATAGTGGTCTCATACATATTGCATTCTTCCAGTAATCTCTCACTTAACTGTGATTGGTGGACTAAGAGGTAACGTCATCAAATTACAGCCAATAGGAAAACAGAGCAGTCAATTAGCACAACACCCCAACTTATGGTTTGCTATTGGATATTTGTTCTCCTTTTCATTGTTCAGGTTGGGATAAGACTGAAAATGCGATGGGCGGTGTATGTATTTAACGTCATATCTCCCAGAATTTAAATAGTGAAACGAGAATAAATATCCAACAGCAAAGCATAAGTTGGGGTGTTGTGCTGACTGATTGCTCTGCTCTCCTATTGGCTGTAATTTGATGACGTTACATCTTTCTCCACCAATCACAGTTAAGTAAGAGATTACTGGACGAATGCTAAATGTACTACAAAAATATGAAGTTCTTGGGGCGATGCCGCATGTGAAAGGGCCCCTGGGGCCACTGTCGCCCCTGGCAGGGACCCTGCCGCCCCTGAAAAGGCACCCACTGCCACTAGGCGGGCCCATAGTAGCGCCGCGGCCCTAGGAGGGCCCATAGGGGCGCTGCATTACCTGGCAGGGTAATTGTGGGCAGAGGCACCCCAAAGAGGTACCCTGCGAGAGGCACAACCTCTGAAGGGCCCCTGAAGGTACCACCGCTATGGTAGAGCCCCTGGGGACGTCGCCGTCCCTGGGAACACCCCTGAAGGTGCTTCCGTCCCTGTAAGGGACCCTGGAATCGACGTTATCCCTGTGAGGGTCACTTGGCCATCCCAGGCATGGAGGATCCCCCAGGGCCATTCTCAGGGTCGGCGGTGCCCCCAGGGGACCTGTCAGGGGCGCTTGATCCATCAGGAGTGTTGGATCCACAAGGGACGCTCTTAGGGACAACGACAATCCTAGGGGCTTTCTTTGGGAAGGCGGCGTTCTCAGGGACTCCTCCAGAAACTGTCGAGTTTCCATGAACCTCTGAGGGACGGCAACATTCCTAGGGACCCTCACAGACACGGCGGCGCCCCCATGGGCCCTGCTAGGGGTGCTGGCGACCCGAGGGGCCCTCACAGGGACAGCGGTGACACCAGGGGTTGTTCCAGGGACGGGGGCGCCTCCAGGTACGTTCCCAGGGACCGTGGTGCTCCCAAAGGTCCTCCCACAGGCCATGTCAGTGGCGTGGCACCTTCAGGAGCCCTTCCATATGTGGTGGCTCCCCCCAGTCCTCTTTATGGGGCGCCAATGTTCCCAGGGACCTTGCCAAGGCCTGTGGCTCACAATAGGTCCTCCTAGGGGAGGCGGCGCCCCAAAACAATGGATAGTGGTCTCATACATATTGCATTCTTCCAGTAATCTCTCACTTAACTGTGATTGGTGGACTAAGAGGGAACATCATCAAATTACAGCCAATAGGAAAACAGAGCAGTCAATCAGCACAACACCTCAACTTATGGTTTGCTGTTGGATATTTGTTCTCCTTTTCATTGTTCAGGTTGGAATAATACTGAAAATGCGCTGGGCGGTGTATATATTTAAAGTCATATCTCCCAGAATTTAAATAGTGAAACGAGAATAAATATCCAACAGCAAAGCATAAGTTGGGGTGTTGTGCTGACTGATTGCTCTGTTCTCCTATTGGCTGTAATTTGATGACGTTACATCTTGCTCCACCAATCACAATTAAGTAAGAGATTACTCGACGATTGCAAAATGTACTACAAAAATATGAAGTTTTTGGGGCGATGCCGCATGTGAAAGGTCCCCTGGGGCCGCTGTCGCCCCTGGGAGAGACCCTGCCGCCCCTGAAAAGGCAGCCACTGCCACTAGGAGGGCCCATAGTAGCGCCGCGGCCCTAGGAGGGCCCATAGGGGCGTGGCATTACCTGGCAGGGAAATAGTGGGCAGAGGCACCCCAAAGAGGTACCCTGGGAGAGGCACCACCTCTGAAGGGCCCGTGAAGGTGCCACTGCTATGGTAGAGCCCCTGGGGACGTCGCCGTCCCTGGGAACATCTCTGAAGGTGCTTCCGTCCCTGTAAGGGACCCTGGAATCGACATTATCCCTGTGAGGATCACTTGGCCATCCCAGGCATGGGGGTGCCCCCATGGCCCTCTCAGGGTCGACGGTGCCCCCAGGGGACCTGTCAGGGGCGTTTGATCCATCAGGGGCGCTGGATCCACCAGGGACGCTCTTAGGAACAACGACAATCCTAGGGGCATTCTTAGGGAAGGCGGCGTTCTCAGGGGCTCCTCCAGAAAATGTCGAGTTTCCATGAACTTCTGAGGGACGGCAACATTCCTAGGGACCCTCACAGACACGGCGGCGCCCCCATGGGCCCTGCTAGGGGCGCTGGCGATTCGAGGGGCCCTCACAGGGACAGCGGTGACCCCAGGGGTTGTTCCAGGGACGGGGGCGCCTCCAGGTACGTTCCCAGGGACCTTGGTACTCCCAAAGGTCCTCCCAGGGGCCCTGTCAGCGGCGTGGCGCCTTCAGGGGCCCTTCCAGAGGCGGTGGCTCCCCCTAGTCCTCTTTATGGGGCGCCAATGTTCCCAGGGACTCTGCTAAGGCCTGTGGCTCACAATTGGTCCTCCTAGGGGAGGCGGCGCCTCAAAACAATGGATAGTGGTGTCATACACATTGCATTCTTCCAGTAATCTCTCACTTAACTGTGATTGGTGAACTAAGAGGTAACGTCATCAAATTACAGCCAATAGGAAAACAGAGCAGTCAATTAGCACAACACCCCAACTTATGGTTTGCTATTGGATATTTGTTCTCCTTTTCATTGTTCAGGTTGGGATAAGACTGAAAATGCGATGGGCGGTGTATGTATTTAACGTCATATCTCCCAGAATTTAAATAGTGAAACGAGAATAAATATCCAACAGCAAAGCATAAGTTGGGATGTTGTGCTGACTGATTGCTCTGCTCTCCTATTGGCTGTAATTTGATGACGTTACATCTTTCTCCACCAATCACAGTTAAGTAAGAGATTACTGGACGAATGCTAAATGTACTACAAAAATATGAAGTTCTTGGGGCGATGCCGCATGTGAAAGGGCCCCTGGGGCCACTGTCGCCCCTGGCAGGGACCCTGCCGCCCCTGAAAAGGCACCCACTGCCACTAGGCGGGCCCATAGTAGCGCCGCGGCCCTAGGAGGGCCCATAGGGGCGCTGCATTACCTGGCAGGGTAATTGTGGGCAGAGGCACCCCAAAGAGGTACCCTGCGAGAGGCACAACCTCTGAAGGGCCCCTGAAGGTACCACCGCTATGGTAGAGCCCCTGGGGACGTCGCCGTCCCTGGGAACACCCCTGAAGGTGCTTCCGTCCCTGTAAGGGACCCTGGAATCGACGTTATCCCTGTGAGGGTCACTTGGCCATCCCAGGCATGGAGGCTCCCCCAGGGCCATTCTCAGGGTCGGCGGTGCCCCCAGGGGACCTGTCAGGGGCGCTTGATCCATCAGGAGTGTTGGATCCACAAGGGACGCTCTTAGGGACAACCACAATCCTAGGGGCTTTCTTTGGGAAGGCGGCGTTCTCAGGGACTCCTCCAGAAACTGTCGAGTTTCCATGAACCTCTGAGGGACGGCAACATTCCTAGGGACCCTCACAGACACGGCGGCGCCCCCATGGGCCCTGCTAGGGGTGCTGGCGACCCGAGGGGCCCTCACAGGGACAGCGGTGACACCAGGGGTTGTTCCAGGGACGGGGGCGCCTCCAGGTACGTTCCCAGGGACCGTGGTGCTCCCAAAGGGTTGGGGTGTTGTGCTGACTGATTGCTCTGTTCTCCTATTGGCTGTAATTTGATGACGTTACATCTTGCTCCACCAATCACAATTAAGTAAGAGATTACTGGACGATTGCAAAATGTATTACAAAAATATGAAGTTTTTGGGGCGATGCCGCATGTGAAAGGTCCCCTGGGGCCGCTGTCGCCCCTGGGAGAGACCCTGCCGCCCCTGAAAAGGCAGCCACTGCCACTAGGAGGGCCCATAGTAGCGCCGCGGCCCTAGGAGGGCCCATAGGGGCGTGGCATTACCTGGCAGGGAAATAGTGGGCAGAGGCACCCCAAAGAGGTACCCTGGGAGAGGCACCACCTCTGAAGGGCCCGTGAAGGTGCCACTGCTATGGTAGAGCCCCTGGGGACGTCGCCGTCCCTGGGAACATCTCTGAAGGTGCTTCCGTCCCTGTAAGGGACCCTGGAATCGACATTATCCCTGTGAGGATCACTTGGCCATCCCAGGCATGGGGGTGCCCCCATGGCCCTCTCAGGGTCGACGGTGCCCCCAGGGGACCTGTCAGGGGCGTTTGATCCATCAGGGGCGCTGGATCCACCAGGGACGCTCTTAGGAACAACGACAATCCTAGGGGCATTCTTAGGGAAGGCGGCGTTCTCAGGGGCTCCTCCAGAAAATGTCGAGTTTCCATGAACTTCTGAGGGACGGCAACATTCCTAGGGACCCTCACAGACACGGCGGCGCCCCCATGGGCCCTGCTAGGGGCGCTGGCGATTCGAGGGGCCCTCACAGGGACAGCGGTGACCCCAGGGGTTGTTCCAGGGACGGGGGCGCCTCCAGGTACGTTCCCAGGGACCTTGGTACTCCCAAAGGTCCTCCCAGGGGCCCTGTCAGCGGCGTGGCGCCTTCAGGGGCCCTTCCAGATGTGGTGGCTCCCCCCAGTCCTCTTTATGGGGCGCCAATGTTCCCAGGGACCCTGCCAAGGCCTGTGGCTCACAATAGGTCCTCCTAGGGGAGGCGGCGCCTCAAAACAATGGATAGTGGTGTCATACATATTGCATTCTTCCAGTAATCTCTCACTTAACTGTCATTGGTGGAAGAGGTAGCGTCATTAAATTACAGCCAATAGGAAAACAGAGCAGTCAATTAGCACAACACCCCAACTTATGGTTTGCTGTTGGATATTTGTTCTCCTTTTCATTGTTCAGGTTGGGATAATACTGAAAATGCGATGGGCGGTGTATGTATTTAACGTCATATCTCCCAGAATTTAAATAGTGAAACGAGAATAAATATCCAACAGCAAAGCATAAGTTGGGGTGTTGTGCTGACTGATTGCTCTGTTCTCCTATTGGCTGTAATTTGATGACGTTACATCTTGCTCCACCAATCACAATTAAGTAAGAGATTACTGGACGAATGCTAAATGTACTACAAAAATATGAAGTTTTTGGGGCGATGCCGCATGTGAAAGGGCCCCTGGGGCCGCTGTCGCCCCTGGCAGAGACCCTGCCGCCCCTGAAAAGGCACCCACTGCCACTAGGAGGGCCCATAGTAGCGCCGCGGCCCTAGGAGGGCCCATAGGGGCGCCGCATTACCTGGCAGGGTAATTGTGGGCAGAGGCACCCCAAAGAGGTACCCTGGGAGAGGCACCACCTCTGAAGGGCCCCTGAAGGTGCCACCGCTATGGTAGAGCCCCTGGGGACGTCGCCGTCCCTGGGAACACCCCTGAAGGTGCTTCCGTCCCTGTAAGGGACCCTGGAATCGACGTTATCCCTGTGAGGGTCACTTGGCCATGCCAGGCATGGAGGCTCCCCCAAGGCCCTCTCAGGGTCGGCGGTGCCCCCAGGGGACCTGTCAGGGGCGCTTGATCCATCAGGGGCGCTGGATCCACCAGGGACGCTCTTAGGGACAACGACAATCCTAGGGGCATTCTTAGGGAAGGCGGCGTTCTCAGGGGCTCCTCCAGAAACTGTCGAGTTTCCATGAACCTCTGAGGGACGGCAACATTCCTAGGGACCCTCACAGACACGGCGGCGCCCCCATGGGCCCTGCTAGGGGTGCTGGCGACCCGAGGGGCCCTCACAGGGACAGCGGTGACCCCAGGGGTTGTTCCAGGGACGGGGGCGCCTCCAGGTACGTTCGCAGGGACCGTGGTGCTCCCAAAGGTCCTCCCAGAGGCCATGTCAGTGGCGTGGCGCCTTCAGGAGCCCTTCCAGATGTGGTGGCTCCCCCCAGTCCTCTTTATGGGGCGCCAATGTTCCCAGGGACCCTGCCAAGGCCTGTGGCTCACAATAGGTCCTCCTAGGGGAGGCGGCGCCTCAAAACAATGGATAGTGGTCTCATACATATTGCATTCTTCCAGTAATCTCTCACTTAACTGTGATTGGTGGACTAAGAGGTAACATCATCAAATTACAGCCAATAGGAAAACAGAGCAGTCAATCAGCACAACACCTCAACTTATGGTTTGCTGTTGGATATTTGTTCTCCTTTTCATTGTTCAGGTTGGAATAATACTGAAAATGCGCTGGGCGGTGTATATATTTAAAGTCATATCTCCCAGAATTTAAATAGTGAAACGAGAATAAATATCCAACAGCAAAGCATAAGTTAGGGTGTTGTGCTGACTGATTGCTCTGTTCTCCTATTGGCTGTAATTTGATGACGTTACATCTTGCTCCACCAATCACAATTAAGTAAGAGATTACTGGACGATTGCAAAATGTACTACAAAAATATGAAGTTTTTGGGGCGATGCCGCATGTGAAAGGTCCCCTGGGGCCGCTGTCGCCCCTGGGAGAGACCCTGCCGCCCCTGAAAAGGCAGCCACTGCCACTAGGAGGGCCCATAGTAGCGCCGCGGCCCTAGGAGGGCCCATAGGGGCGTGGCATTACCTGGCAGGGAAATAGTGGGCAGAGGCACCCCAAAGAGGTACCCTGGGAGAGGCACCACCTCTGAAGGGCCCGTGAAGGTGCCACTGCTATGGTAGAGCCCCTGGGGACGTCGCCGTCCCTGGGAACATCTCTGAAGGTGCTTCCGTCCCTGTAAGGGACCCTGGAATCGACATTATCCCTGTGAGGATCACTTGGCCATCCCAGGCATGGGGGTGCCCCCATGGCCCTCTCAGGGTCGACGGTGCCCCCAGGGGACCTGTCAGGGGCGTTTGATCCATCAGGGGCGCTGGATCCACCAGGGACGCTCTTAGGAACAACGACAATCCTAGGGGCATTCTTAGGGAAGGCGGCGTTCTCAGGGGCTCCTCCAGAAAATGTCGAGTTTCCATGAACTTCTGAGGGACGGCAACATTCCTAGGGACCCTCACAGACACGGCGGCGCCCCCATGGGCCCTGCTAGGGGCGCTGGCGATTCGAGGGGCCCTCACAGGGACAGCGGTGACCCCAGGGGTTGTTCCAGGGACGGGGGCGCCTCCAGGTACGTTCCCAGGGACCGTGGTACTCCCAAAGGTCCTCCCAGGGGCCCTGTCAGCGGCGTGGCGCCTTCAGGGGCCCTTCCAGAGGCGGTGGCTCCCCCCAGTCCTCTTTATGGGGCGCCAATGTTCCCAGGGACCCTGCTAAGGCCTGTGGCTCACAATTGGTCCTCCTAGGGGAGGCGGCGCCTCAAAACAATGGATAGTGGTGTCATACACATTGCATTCTTCCAGTAATCTCTCACTTAACTGCGATTGGTGAACTAAGAGGTAACGTCATCAAATTATAGCCAATAGGAAAACAGAGCAGTCAATTAGCACAACACCCCAACTTATGGTTTGCTGTTGGATATTTGTTCTCCTTTTCATTGTTGAGGTTGAGATAATACTGAAAATGCGATGGGCGGTGTATTTATTTAACGTCATATCTCCCAGAATTTAAATAGTGAAACGAGAATAAATATCCAACAGCAAAGCATGAGTTGGGGTGTTGTGCTGACTGATTGCTCTGCTCTCCTATTGGCTGTAATTTGATGACGTTACATCTTGCTCCACCAATCACAATTAAGTAAGAGATTACTGGACGAATGCTAAATGTACTACAAAAATATGAAGTTTTTGGGGCGTTGCCGCATGTGAAAGGGACCCTGGGGCCGCTGTCGCCCCTGGCAGAGACCCTGCCGCCCCTGAAAAGGCACCCACTGCCACTAGGAGGGCCCATAGTAGCGCCGCGGCCCTAGGAGGGCCCATAGGGGCGCCGCATTACCTGGCAGGTTAATTGTGGGCAGAGGCACCCCAAAGAGGTACCCTGCGAGAGGCACCACCTCTGAAGGGCCCCTGAAGGTGCCACCGCTATGGTAGAGCCCCTGGGGACGTCGCCGTCCCTGGGAACACCCCTGAAGGTGCTTCCGTCCCTGTAAAGGACCCTGGAATCGATGTTATCCCTGTGAGGGTCACTTGGCCATCCCAGGCATGGAGGCTCCCCCAGGGCCCTCTCAGGGTCGGCGGTGCCCCCAGGAGACCTGTCAGGGGCGCTTGATCCATCAGGGGCGCTGGATCCACCAGGGACGCTCTTAGAGACAACGACAATCTTAGGGGCATTCTTAGGGAAGGCGGCGTTCTCAGGGGCTCCTCCAGAAATTGTCGAGTTTCCATGAACCTCTGAGGGACGGCAACATTCCTAGGGACCCTCACACACACGGCGGCGCCCCCATGGGCCCTGCTAGGGGTGCTGGCGACCCGAGGGGCCCTCACAGGGACAGCGGTGACCCCAGGGGTTGTTCCAGGGACGGGGGCGCCTCCAGGTACGTTCCCAGGGACCGTGGTGCTCCCAAAGGTCCTCCCAGAGGCCCTGTCATTGGCGTGGCGCCTTCAGGGGCCCTTCCAGATGTGGTGGCTCCCCCTAGTCCTCTTTATGGGGCGCCAATGTTCCCAGGGACCCTGCTAAGGCCTGTGGCTCACAATAGGTCCTCCTAGGGGAGGCGGCGCCCCAAAACAATGGATAGTGGTCTCATACATATTGCATTCTTCCAGTAATCTCTCACTTAACTGTGATTGGTGGACTAAGAGGTAACATCATCAAATTTCAGCCAATAGGAAAACAGAGCAGTCAATTAGCACAACACCCCAACTTATGGTTTGCTGTTGGATATTTGTTCTCCTTTTCATTGTTCAGGTTGGGATAATACTGAAAATGCGATGGGCGGTGTATTTATTTAACGTCATTTCTCCCAGAATTTAAATAGTGAAACGAGAATAAATATCCAATAGCAAAGCATAAGTTGGGGTGTTGTGCTGACTGATTGCTCTGTTCACCTATTAGCTGTAATTTGATGACGTTACATCTTGCTCCACCAATCACAGTTAAGTAAGGGAATACTGGACGAAAGCAAAAAGTACTACAAAACGATGAAGTTTTTGGGGCGATGCCGCATGTGGATGGGGCCCTGGGGGCGCCGTCGCCCGTGGCAGAGACCCTGCCTCCCCTGAAAAGGCACCCACTGCGACTAGGAGGGCCCATAGTAGCGCCGCGGCCCTAGGAGGGCCCATAGGGGCGCCGCATTACCTGGCAGGGTAATTGTGGGCAGTGGCACCCCAAGGAAGTACCCTGGGGGAGACACCACCTCTGAAGGGCCCCTGAAGTTGCCACCGCTGTGGTAGAGCCCCTGGGGACGTCGCCATCCCTGGGAACACCCCTGAAGGCGCTTCCGTCCCTGTAAGGTACCCTGGAATCGACGTTATCCCTGTGAGGATCACTTGGCCATCCCAGGCATGGAGGCGCCCCCAGGGCCCTCTCAGGGTCGACGGTGCCCCCAGGGGACCTGTCAGGGGCGTTTGATCCATCAGGGGCGCTGGATCCACCAGGGACGCTCTTAGGAACAACGACAATCCAAGGGGCATTCTTAGGGAAGGCGGCGTTGTCAGGGGCTCCTCCAGAAAATGTCGAGTTTCCATGAACTTCTGAGGGACGGCAACATTCCTAGGGACCCTCACAGACACGGCGGCGCCCCCATGGGCCCTGCTAGGGGCGCTGGCGATTCGAGGGGCCCTCACAGGGACAGCGGTGACCCCAGGGGTTGTTCCAGGGACGGGGGCGCCTCCAGGTACGTTCCCAGGGACCGTGGTGCTCCCAAAGGTCCTCCCAGAGGCCCTGTCAGCGGCGTGGCGCCTTCAGGGGCCCTTCCAGAGGCGGTGGCTCCCCCTAGTCCTCTTTATGGGGCGCCAATGTTCCCAGGGACCCTGCTAAGGCCTGTGGCTCACAATAGGTCCTCCTAGGGGAGGCGGCGCCCCAAAACAATGGATAGTGGTCTCATACATATTGCATTCTTCCAGTAATCTCTCACTTAACTGTCATTGGTGGACTAAGAGGTAACGTCATCAAATTACAGCCAATAGGAAAACAGAGCAGTCAATCAGCACAACACCCCAACTTATGGTTTGCTGTTGGATATTTGTTCTCCTTTTCATTGTTCAGGTTGGAATAATACTGAAAATGCAATGGGCGGTGTATTTATTTAAAGTCATATCTCCCAGAATTTAAATAGTGAAACCAGAATAAATATCCAACAGCAAAGCATAAGTTGGGGTGTTGTGCTGACTGATTGCTCTGTTTTCCAATTGGCTGTAATTTGATGACGTTACATCTTGCTCCACCAATCACAATTAAGTAAGAGATTAATGGACGATTGCAAAATGTACCACAAAAATATGAAGTTTTTGGGGCGATGCCGCATGTGAAAGGGCCCCTGGGACCGCTGTCGCCCCTGGCAGAGACCCTGCCGCCCCTGAAAAGGCAGCCACTGCCACTAGGAGGGCCCATAGTAGCGCCGCGGCCCTAGGAGGGCCCATAGGGGCGCCGCATTACCTGGCAGGGAAATAGTGGGCAGAGGCACCCCAAAGAGGTACCCTGGGAGAGGCACCACCTCTGAAGGGCCCCTGAAGGTGCCACTGCTATGGTAGAGCCCCTGGGGACGTCGCCCTCCCTGGGAACATCTCTGAAGGTGCTTCCGTCCCTGTAAGGGACCCTGGAATCGACATTATCCCTGCGAGGGTCACTTGGCCATTAGGGTGTGTCAATTTTGTCAACATGTTAAAAATCAAATTTGGTAGTCAAAATATTGTGCCTCTTTATGTCTAAACTTGAGATTAGCAAACAAAAATGAATTGAAATAACCCTCACCTACATCAATTATACCTTAAAGTTTCAAATATCAGTATTTCAACAAATTAATGAGACTTGATTAGAATTATTCACTTGATATTAACTAAACTCATGTAAGCATATGGCTTATGGAGTATTTTATGGTTCTATAGCTTGTGTACAATATGCATGTCAGAACATGAACATGAACAGGCTCTCCGTGTGGGACAGTTTAATTCTTGTTTTGACTTGTACCAAGCGTGAGGATAAGGCGCCCGGCTCACTCTCCTTCTAGATATCATAGACGGTGGTTTGCTCTCATTGCACTTGCACCTACTCTACCAGACGAATTCTACATTTTAATTATTGTAAGTAGGGCATATTGATTGTCGCAGTTACTTATATCATTGTATAAAACATTATGTTCTAAGAAATTATTATGTTATTTCTGTTACAGCATTTTTGATAAACAAATTGATATTTTTTGAAACAACAATTGAATTATGAAACATTGAAATATTTTTCTATTTGTCAGATAGTGTGAAGATGTCAAAATTGAAGACAAGAAGTCAGTTGTCAACCCACTTGAGCCTGCTAGTTGGTAAAGGGAAGGAGCTTCCTGTATCAGAACTTCCAACAGTGAGAGACATGCTAAGATTAGGGTTACTCCTTCGAGAAAAAATGCAAAGGACAGAAGGAACTATACAGATAAAGAACTCATAAATGACATGATAGTCCCTCTTCTGCATCAATGGACAAAAGCTAATGCACTATTCAAACCACCTGTGATTAATCAGTGTCGAACTATTGAGCTAAAACTAACGAAATTATGGCACAAAGCAGTTGAAACATCACTTGGTAAAGGAAACTTGGCCAGGAAAAATGAATTTCTGCACACACTTGATACTCTGTTTGACATTTTGACCTGCAAGTGCTCCATACAATTATGTTCTGAATCCAACTGTTCTCACTCAGGTAAGAGAGAAAATAATTCCCACATTGATTGTGGTTGTCCTCGTGAAAAGAAGATCCCTGTTTTAGAGCTTGAATTTATAAAGGCACAGAGGACAAAGGCAGAAGGCCAAGGAAGTATGCAAATGGGTTCAATAGATTATTCAGAAACAAAGAAGCAGATTGCTAATGCCAAGAAGAGAGAACAAATCCGAGAGAGGGAACAAAAGAAGAAAATGAAGAGTGAAGAAGCCATCCAAAGAGAGGAAGAGCTGTGTCAAGATGTTTATCACTTCTTTGATAGTTCTTCTGATGAACAGGAAGCAACATCAGATGATAGTTCCAAAGAGCCATCTGAACCTTTACCAAAGAAAATGAAATACAACACAAGAAATATTTCAAACATTGCTTTAGCTAGTATTCGCCACCATGCTGGACTTCGTGAGGCTGCAGAAATTGCAACTGCCGCTTGGATAGATGCAGGCCTCATCAGCCGAGAGGATGTATCTTTGGTGATAGATCATAATAAAATTAGAAGAGCACAAGAAAAAATAATGAAGGAAATATCTGATCAGCATGAAAAAGATTTAAGCGAGGGAGGGCTCTCCTGTCTTTTGTTTGATGGAAGAATAGATGACACAAAAGTTTTGCTAGAAGTAGAGGGAGTGAACAGAAAGTTTCCAGGTCTCATCAAAGAAGAACACTACTCTGTCTGTTCTGAGCCTGGTGGTCGGTTTTTGTTTCACTTTGCTCCCGAAACTGAAGTAGAAGGGAAGAAACATGCAGAGGTCATTGCTGATCATATTTTATGTTGGGTTCAGGAGAGAGGACTTGGCAGTTCACTGCAGGCTGTTGGTGGAGATTCAACTGCAGTGAACACCGGATGGCAGGGGGGTGTAATGACGCATTTAGAGAAAAAACTAGGAAGAAGACTTGTTTGGATTGTATGTGATTTACATACAGGCGAGCTACCTCTTCGTCATCTCATCCAGGAACTTGATGGTCCTACAAAGAGCAACAACAAGTGGTCAGGTCCCCTTGGCATCATGCTGGATGAAGCAACACAACTAGAAATAAATACAACCTTTCCAAAGGTCGAAGTTGGCCCTCCCCTTCCGGCGTTGTCTGAAGGAGTCATCAAAGATCTCAGCACAGATCAATCCTATGCTTATCGTATTGCCCAAGCAATAAGATCAGGAGAAGTGCCTCAGTCATTGGCTCTCTTGGAGATTGGACCTGTCAGTCACAGCCGTTGGTTAACTACAGCTCTTCGTTTCTGCAGGATTTGGATTTCCAAACACGAATTGAAGGGCAAAGTGCTGAAGAATTTGAGGTTAATTGTTGAATTTATTATTGGAGTTTATCTTCCCCAGTGGTTTAGTGTGAAACTTAATCCTATGTGGGTGGATGGGCCCAATCACCTTTTGTTTCAATTGCAGCTAGTAAGAACACAGAGGAAGGTAGTGAGGGACATCGTGTTACCTGTGGCAAGAAGGTCCGCTTGGTATGCTCGATCAGAAGCAGTTTTGCAAGCAATGCTTTGCAGTCAATGTACCAATCTCCGAACCGAGGCTGTAGAAGTCATTCTAAAGATTAGAGGAACGCTAATAGATGACGACCAGTTGGGAGACTGTTCGTTTCATTCAAGAAAAGTTCCCCCAATAAACGTCAATGCCACCAAATTGTCAGAATTGGTTGACTTGAGTTTGGAAGTCTTAGAGCCACCATTGACAACAAGTCTAACTAGCCAAGAATTGAGAAACCTTAAAGAGACTCCAATGCAGGTGCCGAAGTGGCCTTCCCACACTCAAAGTGTGGAGAGATGTGTGAAAATGGTCACAGAAGCAGCGGGCCATGTTTACAGCCACGAGAGGCGAGAAGGTTACATCAAAGCACAAATAGCAAGCAGACTACTGATGACAAGAAACCAAAGCAAAGAGAGTATGAAGGCATTGGTTACTTTCAAATAGACTACGGATAATAAAATATAATAATTTGAAACTTGAAACAGTAACATGTGTGCAAACGCTGGTTATGTTATAAATTCACAAATATGTACATTTAAAAATCCATTTGATGTAGGTAGGACTTATTATAAAAAAAATTTATGCCAGAATATTGTTTTGCATGCTTAAAGACTACAATAAATTGCTACCAAATTACTCGATTTTCAATTTAGCCAGTTCACCCCCTAAATTGACACACCCTATTGGCCATGCCAGGCATGGAGGCTCCCCCAGGGCCCTCTCAGGGTCGCCGGTGCTCCCAGGCGACCTGTCAGGGGCGCTTGATCCATCAGGGGCGTTGGATCCACAAGGGACGCTCTTAGGGACAACGACAATCCTAGGGGCTTTCTTATGGAAGGCGGCGTTCTCAGGGGCTACTCCAAAAACTGTCGAGTTTCCATGGGCCTCTCAGGGACGGCAACGTTCCTAGGGACCCTCACAGACACGGCGGCGCCCCCATGGGCCCTGCTAGGGGCGCTGGCGACCCGAGGGCCCCTCACAGGGACAGCGGTGACCCCAGGAGTTTTTCCAGGGACGGGGGAGCCTCCAAGTACGTTCCCAGGGACCATGGTGCTCCCAAAGGTCCTCCCAGAGGCCCTGTCAGTGGTGTGGCGCCTTCAGGGGCCCTTCCAGAGGCGGTGGCTCCCCCGAGTCCTCTTTATGGGGCGCCAATGTTCCCAGGGACCCTGCTAAGGCCTGTGGCTCACAATAGGTCCTCCTAGGGGAGGCGGCGCCTCAAAACAATGGATAGTGGTGTCATGCACATTGCATTCTTCCAGTAATCTCTCACTTAACTGCGATTGGTGAACTAAGAGGTAACGTCATCAAATTACAGCCAATAGGAAAACAGAGCAGTCAATTAGCACAACACCCCAACTTATGGTTTGCTGTTGGATATTTGTTCTCCTTTTCATTGTTGAGGTTGAGATAATACTGAAAATGCGATGGGCGGTGTGTTTATTTAACGTCATATCTCCCAGAATTTAAATAGTGAAACGAGAATAAATATCCAACAGCAAAGCATAAGTTGGGGTGTTGTGCTGACTGATTGCTCTGTTCTCCTATTGGCTGTAATTTGATGACGTTGCATCTTGCTCCACCAATCACAATTAAGTAAGAGATTACTGGACGATTGCAAAATGTATTACAAAAATATGAAGTTTTTGGGGCGATGCCGCATGTGAAAGGGCCCCAGGGGCCGCTGTCGCCCCTGGGAGAGACCCTGCCGCCCCTGAAAAGGCAGCCACTGCCACTAGGAGGGCCCATAGTAGCGCCGCGGCCCTAGGAGGGCCCATAGGGGCGCCGCATTACCTGGCAGGGAAATAGTGGGCAGAGGCACCCCAAAGAGGTACCCTGGGAGAGGCACCACCTCTGAAGGGCCCCTGAAGGTGCCATTGCTATGGTAGAGCCCCTGGGGACGTCGCCGTCCCTGGGAACATCTCTGAAGGTGCTTCCGTCCCTGTAAGGGACCCTGGAATCGACATTATCCCTGTGAGGATCACTTGGCCATCCCAGGCATGGGGGTGCCCCCATGGCCCTCTCAGGGTCGACGGTGCCCCCAGGGGACCTGTCAGGGGCGTTTGATCCATCAGGGGCGCTGGATCCACCAGGGACGCTCTTAGGAACAACGACAATCCTAGGGGCATTCTTAGGGAAGGCGGCGTTCTCAGGGGCTCCTCCAGAAAATGTCGAGTTTCCATGAACCTCTGAGGGACGGCAACATTCCTAGGGACCCTCACAGACACGGCGGCGCCCCCATGGGCCCTGCTAGGGGCGCTGGCGATTCGAGGGGCCCTCCCAGGGACAGCGGTGACCCCAGGGGTTGTTCCAGGGACGGGGGCGCCTCCAGGTACGTTCCCAGGGACCGTGGTACTCCCAAAGGTCCTCCCAGAGGCCCTGTCAGCGGCGTGGCGCCTTCAGGGTCCCTTCCAGAGGCGGTGGCTACCCCTAGTCCTCTCTATGGGGCGCCAATGTTCCCAGGGACCCTGCTAAGACCTGTGGCTCACAATAGGTCCTCCTAGGGGAGGCAGCGCCCCAAAACAATGGATAGTGGTCTAATACATATTGCATTCTTCCAGTAATCTCTCACTTAACTGTGATTGGTGGACTAAGAGGTAACATCATCAAATTACAGCCAATAGGAAAACAGAGCAGTCAATCAGCACAACACCCCAACTTATGGTTTGCTGTTGGATATTTGTTCTCCTTTTCATTGTTCAGGTTGGAATAATACTGAAAATGCGCTGGGCGGTGTATATATTTAAAGTCATATCTCCCAGAATTTAAATAGTGAAACGAGAATAAATATCCAACAGCAAAGCATAAGTTGGGGTGTTGTGCTGACTGATTGCTCTGTTCTCCTATTGGCTGTAATTTGATGACGTTACATCTTGCTCCACCAATCACAATTAAGTAAGAGATTACTGGACGATTGCAAAATGTACTACAAAAATATGAAGTTTTTGGGGCGATGCCGCATGTGAAAGGGCCCCTGGGGCCGCTGTCGCCCCTGGGAGAGACCCTGCCGCCCCTGAAAAGGCAGCCACTGCCACTAGGAGGGCCCATAGTAGCGCCGCGGCCCTAGGAGGGCCCATAGGGGCGTGGCATTACCTGGCAGGGAAATAGTGGGCAGAGGCACCCCAAAGAGGTACCCTGGGAGAGGCACCACCTCTGAAGGGCCCGTGAAGGTGCCACTGCTATGGTAGAGCCCCTGGGGACGTCGCCGTCCCTGGGAACATCTCTGAAGGTGCTTCCGTCCCTGTAAGGGACCCTGGAATCGACATTATCCCTGTGAGGATCACTTGGCCATCCCAGGCATGGGGGTGCCCCCATGGCCCTCTCAGGGTCGACGGTGCCCCCAGGGGACCTGTCAGGGGCGTTTGATCCATCAGGGGCGCTGGATCCACCAGGGACGCTCTTAGGAACAACGACAATCCTAGGGGCATTCTTAGGGAAGGCGGCGTTTTCAGGTGCTCCTCCAGAAAATGTCGAGTTTCCATGAACTTCTGAGGGACGGCAACATTCCTAGGGACCCTCACAGACACGGCGGCGCCCCCATGGGCCCTGCTAGGGGCGCTGGCGATTCGAGGGGCCCTCACAGGGACAGCGGTGACCCCAGGGGTTGTTCCAGGGACGGGGGCGCCTCCAGGTACGTTCCCAGGGACCGTGGTACTCCCAAAGGTCCTCCCAGGGGCCCTGTCAGCGGCGTGGCGCCTTCAGGGGCCCTTCCAGAGGCGGTGGCTCCCCCTAGTCCTCTTTATGGGGCGCCAATGTTCCCAGGGACCCTGCTAAGGCCTGTGGCTCACAATAGGTCCTCCTAGGGGAGGCGGCGCCCCAAAACAATGGATAGTGGTCTCATACATATTGCATTCTTCCAGTAATCTCTCACTTAACTGTGATTGGTGTACTAAGAGGTAACGTCATCAAATTACAGCCAATAGGAAAACAGAGCAGTCAATCAGCACAACACCCCAACTTATGGTTTGCTGTTGGATATTTGTTCTCCTTTTCATTGTTCAGGTTGGAATAATACTGAAAATGCGATGGGCGGTGTATTTATTTAAAGTCATATCTCCCAGAATTTAAATAGTGAAACGAGAATAAATATCCAACAGCAAAGCATAAGTTGGGGTGTTGTGCTGACTGATTGCTCTGTTTTCCTATTGGCTGTAATTTGATGACGTTACATCTTGCTCCACCAATCACAATTAAGTAAGAGATTAATGGACGATTGCAAAATGTACCACAAAAATATGAAGTTTTTGGGGCGATGCCGCATGTGAAAGGGCCCCTGGGACCGCTGTCGCCCCTGGCAGAGACCCTGCCGCCCCTGAAAAGGCAGCCACTGCCACTAGGAGGGCCCATAGTAGCGCCGCGGCCCTAGGAGGGCCCATAGGGGCGCCGCATTACCTGGCAGGGAAATAGTGGGCAGAGGCACCCCAAAGAGGTACCCTGGGAGAGGCACCACCTCTGAAGGGCCCCTGAAGGTGCCACTGCTATGGTAGAGCCCCTGGGGACGTCGCCGTCCCTGGGAACATCACTGAAGGTGCTTCCGTCCCTGTAAGGGACCCTGGAATCGACATTATCCCTGCAAGGGTCACTTGCCCATGCCAGGCATGGAGGCTCCCCCAGGGCCCTCTCAGGGTCGCCGGTGCCCCCAGGGGACCTGTCAGGGGCGCTTGATCCATCAGGGGCGTTGGATCCACAAGGGACGCTCTTAGGGACAACGACAATCCTAGGGGCTTTCTTATGGAAGGCGGCGTTCTCAGGGGCTACTCCAAAAACTGTCGAGTTTCCATGGGCCTCTCAGGGATGGCAACGTTCCTAGGGACCCTCACAGACACGGCGGCGCCCCCATGGGCCCTGAAAGGGGCGCTGGCAACCCGAGGGCCCCTCACAGGGACAGCGGTGACCCCAGGAGTTTTTCCAGGGACGGGGGAGCCTCCAAGTACGTTCCCAGGGACCGTGGTGCTCCCAAAGGTCCTCCCAGAGGCCCTGTCAGTGGTGTGGCGCCTTCAGGGGCCCTTCCAGAGGCGGTGGCTCCCCCCAGTTCTCTTTATGGGGCGCCAATGTTCCCAGGGACCCTGCTAAGGCCTGTGGCTCACAATAGGTCCTCCTAGGGGAGGCGGCGCCTCAAAACATTGGATAGTGGTGTCATACACATTGCATTCTTCCAGTAATCTCTCACTTAACTGCGATTGGTGAACTAAGAGGTAACGTCATCAAATTACAGCCAATAGGAAAACAGAGCAGTCAATTAGCACAACACCCCAACTTATGGTTTGCTGTTGGATATTTGTTCTCCTTTTCATTGTTGAGGTTGAGATAATACTGAAAATGCGATGGGCGGTGTATTTATTTAACGTCATATCTCCCAGAATTTAAATAGTGAAATGAGAATAAATATCCAACAGCAAAGCATAAGTTGGGGTGTTGTGCTGACTGATTGCTCTGCTCTCCTATTGGCTGTAATTTGATGACGTTACATCTTGCTCCACCAATCACAATTAAGTAAGAGCTTACTGGACGAATGCTAAATGTACTACAAAAATATGAAGTTTTTGGGGCGATGCCGCATGTGAAAGGGCCCCTGGGGCCGCTGTCGCCCCTGGCAGAGACCCTGCTGCCCTTGAAAAGGCACCCACTGCCACTAGGAGGGCCCATAGTAGCGCCGCGGCCCTAGGAGGGCCCATAGGGGCGCCGCATTACCTGGCAGGGAAATAGTGGGCAGAGGCACCCCAAAGAGGTACCCTGGGAGAGGCACCACCTCTGAAGGGCCCCTGACGGTGCCATTGCTATGGTAGAGCCCCTGGGGACGTCGCCGTCCCTGGGAACATCTCTGAAGGTGCTTCCGTCCCTGTAAGGGACCCTGGAATCGACATTATCCCTGTGAGGATCACTTGGCCATCCCAGGCATGGGGGTGCCCCCATGGCCCTCTCAGGGTCGACGGTGCCCCCAGGGGACCTGTCAGGGGCGTTTGATCCATCAGGGGCGCTGGATCCACCAGGGACGCTCTTAGGAACAACGACAATCCTAGGGGCATTCTTAGGGAAGGCGGCGTTCTCAGGGGCTTCTCCAGAAAATGTCGAGTTTCCATGAACCTCTGAGGGACGGCAACATTCCTAGGGACCCTCACAGACACGGCGGCGCCCCCATGGGCCCTGCTAGGGGCGCTGGCGATTCGAGGGGCCCTCCCAGGGACAGCGGTGACCCCAGGGGTTGTTCCAGGGACGGGGGCGCCTCCAGGTACGTTCCCAGGGACCGTGGTACTCCCAAAGGTCCTCCCAGAGGCCCTGTCAGCGGCGTGGCGCCTTCAGGGTCCCTTCCAGAGGCGGTGGCTCCCCCTAGTCCTCTTTGTGGGGCGCCAATGTTCCCAGGGACCCTGCTAAGACCTGTGGCTCACAATAGGTCCTCCTAGGGGAGGCAGCGCCCCAAAACAATGGATAGTGGTCTAATACATATTGCATTCTTCCAGTAATCTCTCACTTAACTGTGATTGGTGGACTAAGAGGTAACATCATCAAATTACAGCCAATAGGAAAACAGAGCAGTCAATCAGCACAACACCCCAACTTATGGTTTGCTGTTGGATATTTGTTCTCCTTTTCATTGTTCAGGTTGGAATAATACTGAAAATGCGATGGGCGGTGTATTTATTTAAAGTCATATCTCCCAGAATTTAAATAGTGAAACGAGAATAAATATCCAACAGCAAAGCATAAGTTGGGGTGTTGTGCTGACTGATTGCTCTGTTCTCCTATTGGCTGTAATTTGATGACGTTACATCTTGCTCCACCAATCACAATTAAGTAAGAGATTACTGGACGATTGCAAAATGTACTACAAAAATATGAAGTTTTTGGGGCGATGCCGCATGTGAAAGGGCCCCTGGGGCCGCTGTCGCCCCTGGCAGAGACCCTGCCGCCCCTGAAAAGGCACCCACTGCCACTAGGAGGGCCCATAGTAGCGCCGCGGCCCTAGGAGGGCCCATAGGGGCGCCGCATTACCTGGCAGGGTAATTGTGGGCAGAGGCACCCCAAAGAGGTACCCTGGGAGAGGCACCACCTCTGAAGGGCCCCTGAAGGTGCCACTGCTATGGTAGAGCCCCTGGGGACGTCGCCGTCCCTGGGAACATCTCTGAAGGTGCTTCTGTCCCTGTAAGGGACCCTGGAATCGACGTTATCCCTGTGAGGATCACTTGGCCATCCCAGGCATGGGGGTGCCCCCATGGCCCTCTCAGGGTCGACGGTGCCCCCAGGGGACCTGTCAGGGGCGCTTGATCCATCAGGGGCGCTGGATCCACCAGGGACGCTCTTAGGAACAACGACAATCCTAGGGGCATTCTTAGGGAAGGCGGCGTTCTCAGGGGCTCCTCCAGAAACTGTCGAGTTTCCATGAACCTCTGAGGGACGGCAACATTCCTAGGGACCCTCACAGACACGGCGGCGCCCCCATGGGCCCTGCTAGGGGCGCTGGCGATTCGAGGGGCCCTCCCAGGGACAGCGGTGACCCCAGGGGTTGTTCCAGGGACGGGGGCGCCTCCAGGTACGTTCGCAGGGACCGTGGTGCTCCCAAAGGTCCTCCCAGAGGCCCTGTCAGCGGCGTGGCGCCTTCAGGGGCCCTTCCAGATGTGGTGGCTCCCCCCAGTCCTCTTTATGGGGCGCCAATGTTCCCAGGGACCCTGCCAAGGCCTGTGGCTCACAATAGGTCCTCCTAGGGGAGGCGGCGCCCCAAAACAATGGATAGTGGTCTCATACATATTGCATTCTTCCAGTAATCTCTCACTTAACTGTGATTGGTGGACTAAGAGGTAACGTCATCAAATTACAGCCAATAGGAAAACAGAGCAGTCAATCAGCACAACACCCCAACTTATGGTTTGCTGTTGGATATTTGTTCTCCTTTTCATTGTTCAGGTTGAGATAATACTGAAAATGCGATGGGCGGTGTATTTATTTAAAGTCATATCTCCCAGAATTTAAATAGTGAAACCAGAATAAATATCCAACAGCAAAGCATAAGTTGGGGTGTTGTGCTGACTGATTGCTCTGTTTTCCTATTGGCTGTAATTTGATGACGTTACATCTTGCTCCACCAATCACAATTAAGTAAGAGATTAATGGACGATTGCAAAATGTACCACAAAAATATGAAGTTTTTGGGGCGATGCCGCATGTGAAAGGGCCCCTGGGACCGCTGTCGCCCCTGGCAGAGACCCTGCCGCCCCTGAAAAGGCAGCCACTGCCACTAGGAGGGCCCATAGTAGCGCCGCGGCCCTAGGAGGGCCCATAGGGGCGCCGCATTACCTGGCAGGGAAATAGTGGGCAGAGGCACCCCAAAGAGGTACCCTGGGAGAGGCACCACCTCTGAAGGGCCCCTGAAGGTGCCACTGCTATGGTAGAGCCCCTGGGGACGTCGCCGTCCCTGGGAACATCACTGAAGGTGCTTCCGTCCCTGTAAGGGACCCTGGAATCGACATTATCCCTGCAAGGGTCACTTGCCCATGCCAGGCATGGAGGCTCCCCCAGGGCCCTCTCAGGGTCGCCGGTGCCCCCAGGGGACCTGTCAGGGGCGCTTGATCCATCAGGGGCGTTGGATCCACAAGGGACGCTCTTAGGGACAACGACAATCCTAGGGGCTTTCTTATGGAAGGCGGCGTTCTCAGGGGCTACTCCAAAAACTGTCGAGTTTCCATGGGCCTCTCAGGGATGGCAACGTTCCTAGGGACCCTCACAGACACGGCGGCGCCCCCATGGGCCCTGCTAGGGGCGCTGGCAACCCGAGGGCCCCTCACAGGGACAGCGGTGACCCCAGGAGTTTTTCCAGGGACGGGGGAGCCTCCAAGTACGTTCCCAGGGACCGTGGTGCTCCCAAAGGTCCTCCCAGAGGCCCTGTCAGTGGTGTGGCGCCTTCAGGGGCCCTTCCAGAGGCGGTGGCTCCCCCCAGTTCTCTTTATGGGGCGCCAATGTTCCCAGGGACCCTGCTAAGGCCTGTGGCTCACAATAGGTCCTCCTAGGGGAGGCGGCGCCTCAAAACATTGGATAGTGGTGTCATACACATTGCATTCTTCCAGTAATCTCTCACTTAACTGCGATTGGTGAACTAAGAGGTAACGTCATCAAATTACAGCCAATAGGAAAACAGAGCAGTCAATTAGCACAACACCCCAACTTATGGTTTGCTGTTGGATATTTGTTCTCCTTTTCATTGTTGAGGTTGAGATAATACTGAAAATGCGATGGGCGGTGTATTTATTTAACGTCATATCTCCCAGAATTTAAATAGTGAAATGAGAATAAATATCCAACAGCAAAGCATAAGTTGGGGTGTTGTGCTGACTGATTGCTCTGCTCTCCTATTGGCTGTAATTTGATGACGTTACATCTTGCTCCACCAATCACAATTAAGTAAGAGCTTACTGGACGAATGCTAAATGTACTACAAAAATATGAAGTTTTTGGGGCGATGCCGCATGTGAAAGGGCCCCTGGGGCCGCTGTCGCCCCTGGCAGAGACCCTGCTGCCCTTGAAAAGGCACCCACTGCCACTAGGAGGGCCCATAGTAGCGCCGCGGCCCTAGGAGGGCCCATAGGGGCGCCGCATTACCTGGCAGGGAAATAGTGGGCAGAGGCACCCCAAAGAGGTACCCTGGGAGAGGCACCACCTCTGAAGGGCCCCTGACGGTGCCATTGCTATGGTAGAGCCCCTGGGGACGTCGCCGTCCCTGGGAACATCTCTGAAGGTGCTTCCGTCCCTGTAAGGGACCCTGGAATCGACATTATCCCTGTGAGGATCACTTGGCCATCCCAGGCATGGGGGTGCCCCCATGGCCCTCTCAGGGTCGACGGTGCCCCCAGGGGACCTGTCAGGGGCGTTTGATCCATCAGGGGCGCTGGATCCACCAGGGACGCTCTTAGGAACAACGACAATCCTAGGGGCATTCTTAGGGAAGGCGGCGTTCTCAGGGGCTCCTCCAGAAACTGTCGAGTTTCCATGAACCTCTGAGGGACGGCAACATTCCTAGGGACCCTCACAGACACGGCGGCGCCCCCATGGGCCCTGCTAGGGGCGCTGGCGATTCGAGGGGCCCTCCCAGGGACAGCGGTGACCCCAGGGGTTGTTCCAGGGACGGGGGCGCCTCCAGGTACGTTCCCAGGGACCGTGGTACTCCCAAAGGTCCTCCCAGAGGCCCTGTCAGCGGCGTGGCGCCTTCAGGGTCCCTTCCAGAGGCGGTGGCTCCCCCTAGTCCTCTTTGTGGGGCGCCAATGTTCCCAGGGACCCTGCTAAGGCCTGTGGCTCACAATAGGTCCTCCTAGGGGAGGCGGCGCCCCAAAACAATGGATAGTGGTCTCATACATATTGCATTCTTCCAGTAATCTCTCACTTAACTGTGATTGGTGGACTAAGAGGTAACGTCATCAAATTACAGCCAATAGGAAAACAGAGCAGTCAATCAGCACAACACCCCAACTTATGGTTTGCTGTTGGATATTTGTTCTCCTTTTCATTGTTCAGGTTGGAATAATACTGAAAATGCGATGGGCGGTGTATTTATTTAAAGTCATATCTCCCAGAATTTAAATAGTGAAACCAGAATAAATATCCAACAGCAAAGCATAAGTTGGGGTGTTGTGCTGACTGATTGCTCTGTTTTCCTATTGGCTGTAATTTGATGACGTTACATCTTGCTCCACCAATCACAATTAAGTAAGAGATTACTGGACGAATGCTAAATGTACTACAAAAATATGAAGTTTTTGGGGCGATGCCGCATGTGAAAGGGCCCCTGGGACCGCTGTCGCCCCTGGCAGAGACCCTGCCGCCCCTGAAAAGGCAGCCACTGCCACTAGGAGGGCCCATAGTAGCGCCGCGGCCCTAGGAGGGCCCATAGGGGCGCCGCATTACCTGGCAGGGAAATAGTGGGCAGAGGCACCCCAAAGAGGTACCCTGGGAGAGGCACCACCTCTGAAGGGCCCCTGAAGGTGCCACTGCTATGGTAGAGCCCCTGGGGACGTCGCCGTCCCTGGGAACATCACTGAAGGTGCTTCCGTCCCTGTAAGGGACCCTGGAATCGACATTATCCCTGCAAGGGTCACTTGCCCATGCCAGGCATGGAGGCTCCCCCAGGGCCCTCTCAGGGTCGCCGGTGCCCCCAGGGGACCTGTCAGGGGCGCTTGATCCATCAGGGGCGTTGGATCCACAAGGGACGCTCTTAGGGACAACGACAATCCTAGGGGCTTTCTTATGGAAGGCGGCGTTCTCAGGGGCTACTCCAAAAACTGTCGAGTTTCCATGGGCCTCTCAGGGATGGCAACGTTCCTAGGGACCCTCACAGACACGGCGGCGCCCCCATGGGCCCTGCTAGGGGCGCTGGCAACCCGAGGGCCCCTCACAGGGACAGCGGTGACCCCAGGAGTTTTTCCAGGGACGGGGGAGCCTCCAAGTACGTTCCCAGGGACCGTGGTGCTCCCAAAGGTCCTCCCAGAGGCCCTGTCAGTGGTGTGGCGCCTTCAGGGGCCCTTCCAGAGGCGGTGGCTCCCCCCAGTTCTCTTTATGGGGCGCCAATGTTCCCAGGGACCCTGCTAAGGCCTGTGGCTCACAATAGGTCCTCCTAGGGGAGGCGGCGCCTCAAAACATTGGATAGTGGTGTCATACACATTGCATTCTTCCAGTAATCTCTCACTTAACTGCGATTGGTGAACTAAGAGGTAACGTCATCAAATTACAGCCAATAGGAAAACAGAGCAGTCAATTAGCACAACACCCCAACTTATGGTTTGCTGTTGGATATTTGTTCTCCTTTTCATTGTTGAGGTTGAGATAATACTGAAAATGCGATGGGCGGTGTATTTATTTAACGTCATATCTCCCAGAATTTAAATAGTGAAATGAGAATAAATATCCAACAGCAAAGCATAAGTTGGGGTGTTGTGCTGACTGATTGCTCTGCTCTCCTATTGGCTGTAATTTGATGACGTTACATCTTGCTCCACCAATCACAATTAAGTAAGAGATTACTGGACGAATGCTAAATGTACTACAAAAATATGAAGTTTTTGGGGCGATGCCGCATGTGAAAGGGCCCCTGGGGCCGCTGTCGCCCCTGGCAGAGACCCTGCTGCCCTTGAAAAGGCACCCACTGCCACTAGGAGGGCCCATAGTAGCGCCGCGGCCCTAGGAGGGCCCATAGGGGCGCCGCATTACCTGGCAGGGAAATAGTGGGCAGAGGCACCCCAAAGAGGTACCCTGGGAGAGGCACCACCTCTGAAGGGCCCCTGACGGTGCCATTGCTATGGTAGAGCCCCTGGGGACGTCGCCGTCCCTGGGAACATCTCTGAAGGTGCTTCCGTCCCTGTAAGGGACCCTGGAATCGACATTATCCCTGTGAGGATCACTTGGCCATCCCAGGCATGGGGGTGCCCCCATGGCCCTCTCAGGGTCGACGGTGCCCCCAGGGGACCTGTCAGGGGCGTTTGATCCATCAGGGGCGCTGGATCCACCAGGGACGCTCTTAGGAACAACGACAATCCTAGGGGCATTCTTAGGGAAGGCGGCGTTCTCAGGGGCTCCTCCAGAAACTGTCGAGTTTCCATGAACCTCTGAGGGACGGCAACATTCCTAGGGACCCTCACAGACACGGCGGCGCCCCCATGGGCCCTGCTAGGGGCGCTGGCGATTCGAGGGGCCCTCCCAGGGACAGCGGTGACCCCAGGGGTTGTTCCAGGGACGGGGGCGCCTCCAGGTACGTTCCCAGGGACCGTGGTACTCCCAAAGGTCCTCCCAGAGGCCCTGTCAGCGGCGTGGCGCCTTCAGGGTCCCTTCCAGAGGCGGTGGCTCCCCCTAGTCCTCTTTGTGGGGCGCCAATGTTCCCAGGGACCCTGCTAAGACCTGTGGCTCACAATAGGTCCTCCTAGGGGAGGCAGCGCCCCAAAACAATGGATAGTGGTCTAATACATATTGCATTCTTCCAGTAATCTCTCACTTAACTGTGATTGGTGGACTAAGAGGTAACATCATCAAATTACAGCCAATAGGAAAACAGAGCAGTCAATCAGCACAACACCCCAACTTATGGTTTGCTGTTGGATATTTGTTCTCCTTTTCATTGTTCAGGTTGGAATAATACTGAAAATGCGATGGGCGGTGTATTTATTTAAAGTCATATCTCCCAGAATTTAAATAGTGAAACCAGAATAAATATCCAACAGCAAAGCATAAGTTGGGGTGTTGTGCTGACTGATTGCTCTGTTCTCCTATTGGCTGTAATTTGATGACGTTACATCTTGCTCCACCAATCACAATTAAGTAAGAGATTACTGGACGATTGCAAAATGTACTACAAAAATATGAAGTTTTTGGGGCGATGCCGCATGTGAAAGGGCCCCTGGGGCCGCTGTCGCCCCTGGGAGAGACCCTGCCGCCCCTGAAAAGGCAGCCACTGCCACTAGGAGGGCCCATAGTAGCGCCGCGGCCCTAGGAGGGCCCATAGGGGCGTGGCATTACCTGGCAGGGAAATAGTGGGCAGAGGCACCCCAAAGAGGTACCCTGGGAGAGGCACCACCTCTGAAGGGCCCGTGAAGGTGCCACTGCTATGGTAGAGCCCCTGGGGACGTCGCCGTCCCTGGGAACATCTCTAAAGGTGCTTCCGTCCCTGTAAGGGACCCTGGAATCGACATTATCCCTGTGAGGATCACTTGGCCATCCCAGGCATGGGGGTGCCCCCATGGCCCTCTCAGGGTCGACGGTGCCCCCAGGGGACCTGTCAGGGGCGTTTGATCCATCAGGGGCGCTGGATCCACCAGGGACGCTCTTAGGAACAACGACAATCCTAGGGGCATTCTTAGGGAAGGCGGCGTTTTCAGGTGCTCCTCCAGAAAATGTCGAGTTTCCATGAACTTCTGAGGGACGGCAACATTCCTAGGGACCCTCACAGACACGGCGGCGCCCCCATGGGCCCTGCTAGGGGCGCTGGCGATTCGAGGGGCCCTCACAGGGACAGCGGTGACCCCAGGGGTTGTTCCAGGGACGGGGGCGCCTCCAGGTACGTTCCCAGGGACCGTGGTACTCCCAAAGGTCCTCCCAGGGGCCCTGTCAGCGGCGTGGCGCCTTCAGGGGCCCTTCCAGAGGCGGTGGCTCCCCCTAGTCCTCTTTATGGGGCGCCAATGTTCCCAGGGACCCTGCTAAGGCCTGTGGCTCACAATAGGTCCTCCTAGGGGAGGCGGCGCCCCAAAACAATGGATAGTGGTCTCATACATATTGCATTCTTCCAGTAATCTCTCACTTAACTGTGATTGGTGTACTAAGAGGTAACGTCATCAAATTACAGCCAATAGGAAAACAGAGCAGTCAATCAGCACAACACCCCAACTTATGGTTTGCTGTTGGATATTTGTTCTCCTTTTCATTGTTCAGGTTGGAATAATACTGAAAATGCGATGGGCGGTGTATTTATTTAAAGTCATATCTCCCAGAATTTAAATAGTGAAACGAGAATAAATATCCAACAGCAAAGCATAAGTTGGGGTGTTGTGCTGACTGATTGCTCTGTTTTCCTATTGGCTGTAATTTGATGACGTTACATCTTGCTCCACCAATCACAATTAAGTAAGAGATTAATGGACGATTGCAAAATGTACCACAAAAATATGAAGTTTTTGGGGCGATGCCGCATGTGAAAGGGCCCCTGGGACCGCTGTCGCCCCTGGCAGAGACCCTGCCGCCCCTGAAAAGGCAGCCACTGCCACTAGGAGGGCCCATAGTAGCGCCGCGGCCCTAGGAGGGCCCATAGGGGCGCCGCATTACCTGGCAGGGAAATAGTGGGCAGAGGCACCCCAAAGAGGTACCCTGGGAGAGGCACCACCTCTGAAGGGCCCCTGAAGGTGCCACTGCTATGGTAGAGCCCCTGGGGACGTCGCCGTCCCTGGGAACATCACTGAAGGTGCTTCCGTCCCTGTAAGGGACCCTGGAATCGACATTATCCCTGCGAGGGTCACTTGCCCATGCCAGGCATGGAGGCTCCCCCAGGGCCCTCTCAGGGTCGCCGGTGCCCCCAGGGGACCTGTCAGGGGCGCTTGATCCATCAGGGGCGTTGGATCCACAAGGGACGCTCTTAGGGACAACGACAATCCTAGGGGCTTTCTTATGGAAGGCGGCGTTCTCAGGGGCTACTCCAAAAACTGTCGAGTTTCCATGGGCCTCTCAGGGATGGCAACGTTCCTAGGGACCCTCACAGACACGGCGGCGCCCCCATGGGCCCTGCTAGGGGCGCTGGCAACCCGAGGGCCCCTCACAGGGACAGCGGTGACCCCAGGAGTTTTTCCAGGGACGGGGGAGCCTCCAAGTACGTTCCCAGGGACCGTGGTGCTCCCAAAGATCCTCCCAGAGGCCCTGTCAGTGGTGTGGCGCCTTCAGGGGCCCTTCCAGAGGCGGTGGCTCCCCCCAGTTCTCTTTATGGGGCGCCAATGTTCCCAGGGACCCTGCTAAGGCCTGTGGCTCACAATAGGTCCTCCTAGGGGAGGCGGCGCCTCAAAACATTGGATAGTGGTGTCATACACATTGCATTCTTCCAGTAATCTCTCACTTAACTGCGATTGGTGAACTAAGAGGTAACGTCATCAAATTACAGCCAATAGGAAAACAGAGCAGTCAATTAGCACAACACCCCAACTTATGGTTTGCTGTTGGATATTTGTTCTCCTTTTCATTGTTGAGGTTGAGATAATACTGAAAATGCGATGGGCGGTGTATTCATTTAACGTCATATCTCCCAGAATTTAAATAGTGAAATGAGAATAAATATCCAACAGCAAAGCATAAGTTGGGGTGTTGTGCTGACTGATTGCTCTGCTCTCCTATTGGCTGTAATTTGATGACGTTACATCTTGCTCCACCAATCACAATTAAGTAAGAGCTTACTGGACGAATGCTAAATGTACTACAAAAATATGAAGTTTTTGGGGCGATGCCGCATGTGAAAGGGCCCCTGGGGCCGCTGTCGCCCCTGGCTTAGACCCTGCTGCCCTTGAAAAGGCACCCACTGCCAATAGGAGGGCCCATAGTAGCGCCGCGGCCCTTGGAGGGCCCATAGGGGCGCCGCATTACCTGGCAGGTTAATTGTGGGCAGAGGCACCCCAAAGAGGTACCCTGCGAGAGGCACCACCTCTGAAGGGCCCCTGAAGGTGCCACCGCTATGGTAGAGCCCCTGGGGACGTCGCCGTCCCTGGGAACACCCCTGAAGGTGCTTCCGTCCCTGTAAGGGACCCTGGAATCGACGTTATCCCTGTGAGGGTCACTTGGCCATCCCAGGCATGGAGGCTCCCCCAGGGCCATTCTCAGGGTCGGCGGAGCCCCCAGGGGACCTGTCAGGGGCGCTTGATCCATCAGGGGCGTTGGATCCACCAGGGACGCTCTTAGGAACAACGACAATCCTAGGGGCTTTCTTATGGAAGGCGGCGTTCTCAGGGGCTCCTCCAGAAAATGTCGAGTTTCCATGAACCTCTGAGGGACGGCAACATTCCTAGGGACCCTCACAGACACGGCGGCGCCCCCATGGGCCCTGCTAGGGGCGCTGGCGATTCGAGGGGCCCTCCCAGGGACAGCGGTGACCCCAGGGGTTGTTCCAGGGACGGGGGCGCCTCCAGGTACGTTCCCAGGGACCGTGGTACTCCCAAAGGTCCTCCCAGAGGCCCTGTCAGCGGCGTGGCGCCTTCAGGGTCCCTTCCAGAGGCGGTGGCTCCCCCTAGTCCTCTTTATGGGCCGCCAATGTTCCCAGGGACCCTGCTAAGACCTGTGGCTCACAGTAGGTCCTCCTAGGGGATGCGGCGCCCCAAAACAATGGATAGTGGTCTAATACATATTGCATTCTTCCAGTAATCTCTCACTTAACTGTGATTGGTGGACTAAGAGGTAACGTCATCAAATTACAGCCAATAGGAAAACAGAGCAGTCAATCAGCACAACACCCCAACTTATGGTTTGCTGTTGGATATTTGTTCTCCTTTTCATTGTTCAGGTTGGAATAATACTGAAAATGCGCTGGGCGGTGTATATATTTAAAGTCATATCTCCCAGAATTTAAATAGTGAAACGAGAATAAATATCCAACAGCAAAGCATAAGTTGGGGTGTTGTGCTGACTGATTGCTCTGTTCTCCTATTGGCTGTAATTTGATGACGTTACATCTTGCTCCACCAATCACAATTAAGTAAGAGATTACTGGACGATTGCAAAATGTACTACAAAAATATGAAGTTTTTGAGGCGATGCCGCATGTGAAAGGGCCCCTGGGGCCGCTGTCGCCCCTGGGAGAGACCCTGCCGCCCCTGAAAAGGCAGCCACTGCCACTAGGAGGGCCCATAGTAGCGCCGCGGCCCTAGGAGGGCCCATAGGGGCGTGGCATTACCTGGCAGGGAAATAGTGGGCAGAGGCACCCCAAAGAGGTACCCTGGGAGAGGCACCACCTCTGAAGGGCCCGTGAAGGTGCCACTGCTATGGTAGAGCCCCTGGGGACGTCGCCGTCCCTGGGAACATCTCTGAAGGTGCTTCCGTCCCTGTAAGGGACCCTGGAATCGACATTATCCCTGCGAGGGTCACTTGGCCATGCCAGGCATGGAGGCTCCCCCAGGGCCCTCTCAGGGTCGCCGGTGCCCCCAGGGGACCTGTCAGGGGCGCTTGATCCATCAGGGGCGTTGGATCCACAAGGGACGCTCTTAGGGACAACGACAATCCTAGGGGCTTTCTTATGGAAGGCGGCGTTCTCAGGGGTTACTCCAAAAACTGTCGAGTTTCCATGGGCCTCTCAGGGACGGCAACGTTCCTAGGGACCCTCACAGACACGGCGGCGCCCCCATGGGCCCTGCTAGGGGCGCTGGCGACCCGAGGGCCCCTCACAGGGACAGCGGTGACCCCAGGAGTTTTTCCAGGGACGGGGGAGCCTCCAAGTACGTTCCCAGGGACCGTGGTGCTCCCAAAGGTCCTCCCAGAGGCCCTGTCAGTGGTGTGGCGCCTTCAGGGGCCTTTCCAGAGGCGGTGGCTCCCCCCAGTCCTCTTTATGGGGCGCCAATGTTCCCAGGGACCCTGCTAAGGCCTGTGGCTCACAATAGGTCCTCCTAGGGGAGGCGGCGCCTCAAAACAATGGATAGTGGTGTCATACACATTGCATTCTTCCAGTAATCTCTCACTTAACTGCGATTGGTGAACTAAGAGGTAATGTCATCAAATTACAGCCAATAGGAAAACAGAGCAGTCAATTAGCACAACACCCCAACTTATGGTTTGCTGTTGGATATTTGTTCTCCTTTTCATTGTTGAGGTTGAGATAATACTGAAAATGCGATGGGCGGTGTATTTATTTAACGTCATGTCTCCTAGAATTTAAATAGTGAAACGAGAATAAATATCCAACAGCAAAGCATAAGTTGGGGTGTTGTGCTGACTGATTGCTCTGTTCTCCTATTGGCTGTAATTTGATGATGTTACATCTTGCTCCTCTAATCACAATTAAGTAAGGGATTACTGGACGAATGCAAAATGTTTTTGGGGTGATGCAGCATGTGGAAGGGCCCTTGGGGGCGCCGTCGCCCCTGGCACAGACCCTGCCGCCCATGGAAAGGCACCCACTGCCACTAGCAGGGCCCATAGGAGCGCCGCCAGCCCTAGTAGGTCCCATAGGGGCGGCACAGCCCCTGGCAGGGTCCTTGGTGGCAGTGGCGCCCCAAAGAGGGACCCTGGGAGAGACACCGCCTCTGGAAGTGTCCTTGAAGGCGCCACCGCTGTGGCATGGCCCCTGGGGGCGTCGCCGTCCCTGGGAACACCTCTGAATGCGCTCCCGTCCCTGTAAGGGAAGCTGAGATTGCCGCTATCCCTTTGAGGGTCACTTGGCCATAACAAGCACAGAGGTGCCACCAGGGCCCTTTTAGGGTCGGCTGTGCCCCCAGGGGACCTGTCAGGGGTGCTGGATCCACCAGGGGCCCTCTTAGGGAATAACGGCAATCCTAGGGGCCTTCTCAGGGAAGGCGGCGTAATCAGTGGCTCCTCCAGGAACAGCTGAGATTCCACGGGCCTCAAAGGGACAGCAATGCTCCCAGGGACTGTCACAGACACGGTTGCGCCCCAATGGGCCCTGCTACGGGTGCTGGCAATCCGAGGGGCCCTCACAGGGACAGCCGTTATCCCAGGGGCCCCGACACCGATGGGAGATCCCCTGGGGACCCCAACACCTTTGGCAGGGCCTCTAGGGACGCTGCACCTGGTAGAGCAAATGGCATGGACCGAGGCAGTACTGTCTCTGTAGGACCCTTGGGGGCAGTTGTTTTTGCACTATTTAGAACAATGGGAGATATGACGTTAAATATATACACTGCCCATCGCATTTCCAGTATCATAGCTCCATGAACAATGTAAAGGAGAATAAATATCCAACAGGAAAACATAAGTTGGAGTGTTGTGCTGACTGACTACTCTGTTTTCCTATTGGCTGTTATTCGGTGGATTAACATTTTAGTCCACCAATTACAGTTAAGTAAGGAATTGCGGGATATATACAATATGTATGACAATAATACCAAGCAAACTATGGGACTCCTGGTAGGGGGCGCTTCTGGTAGGGACCTTGGGGGCGCAGCTGCCCCTAGGAGGGTCACTGGGGGCACCACTGCCCCTGGCAGAGTCCCTGATGGTGCCGCTGTTCCTGGTAGGGCCTCTGTTAGCGCCACCGCCCCTTCCAGGGCCCCTGGGGACTCCACTGCCTCTGGGACGTTCCATAGGGGCGCCGCTGTCCCTGGGAGGGATCGTGCTGGTGCCACCACCCCTGCCAGTCCCCCTGTTGGCACCACCGAACCTGAGAGGGCCCTTGGGGGTGCCACCGCCCCTTGTAGGGCCCCTGGGAGGTCCCCCAGGGGCGCTGCTATACCTGGGAGGGACTCTGCGGGCACCACCACCCCTGCGAATGTCCATGAAGGCGCCACCGTCCCTAAGAGGGCCCCTGGGGGCACCATCACACCTGTCAAGGCTGCTGTGGATGCCGTTGTCCCTTGCAAGGTTCCTGGGGAAACACTTCCCCCTGGGAAACCCCCTGAAAGATCCGCCGTCCCTGGTGGCCCCAACACCCATGGGAGATCCCCTGGGGACCCCAACACCTCTGGCAGGGCCTCTAGGGCAGCTGCACCTGGTAGGGCAAATGGCACGGACTGAGGCAGTACTGTCTCTGTAGGACCCCTGAGGGCAGTTGTTTTTGCACTATTTAGAACAATGGGAGATATGACATTAACTAAATAAATTACCCATCGCATTTCCAGTATCATAGCTCCATGAACAATGTAAAGGAGAATAAATATCCAACAGGAAAACATAAGTTGGAGTGTTGTGCTGACTGACTACTCTATTCTCCTATTGGCTGTTATTCGGTGGATAAACATTTTAGTCCACCAATCACAGTTAAGTAAGGAATTGCGGGATATATACAATATGTATGATAATACTACCAAGCAAGCTATGGGACTCCTGGGAGGGAGCGCTTCTGGTAGGGCCCCTGGGGGCACACCTGCCCCTAGGAGGGTCACTGGGGACACTACTGCCCCTGGCAGAGTCCCTGGCGGCACCGCTGTTCCTGGCAGGGCCCCTGTTAGCGCCACCGCTCCTTGCAGGGCCCCTGGGGACTCCACTGCCTCTGGAAGGACCCATAGGGGAGCCGCTGTCCCTGGGAGGGACCCTGCGGGCGCCACCACCTCTGCCAGTCCCCCTGTTGGTGCCACCGAACCTCAGAGGGCCCCTGGGGGCGCCACCGGCCCTTGTAGGGCCCCTGGGGACTCCACCGCCTTTGGGAGGTCTCCTACAGGCGCCGCTATCCCTGGGAAGGACCCTGCAGGCACCACCAGCCCTATCAGGGCCCATGAAAGCACCACCGTCCCTATGAGGGCCCCTGGGGGCGCCATCGCACCTGGCAAGGCTGCTGTGGATGCCGTTGTCCCTTGGAAGGTACCTAGGGGAACACTTCCCCCAGGAAAGCCCCTGGAAGATCCAATGTCCTTGGGGGCCCCGACACCCATGGGAGATCCCCTGGGGACCCCAACACCTCTGGCACGGCCTCTAGGGACGCTGCACCTGGTAGGCCAAATGGCACGGACTGAGGCAGTACCGTCTCTGTAGGACCCCTGGGGGCAGTTGTTTTTGCACTATTTAGAACAATGGGAGATATGACGTAAAATAAATACAGTGCCCATCGTATTTTCAGTATCATAGCTCCATGAATACTGTAAAGGAGAATAAATATCCAACAGGAAAACATAAGTTGGGGTGTTGTGCTGACTGACTGCTCTGTTCTCCTATTGGCTGTTATTCGGTGGATTAACATTTTAGTCCACCAATCACAGTTAAGTAAGGAATTCCGAGATATATACAATATGTATGACAATACTACCAAGCAAGCTAAAGGAATCCTGGGAGGGGGGCTCTTCTGGTATGATCCCCGGGGACGCAACTGCCCCGAGGAGGGTCACTGGGGGCACCACTGCCCCAGGCAGAGCCCCTGGTGGCGCCGCTGTTCCTGGCAGGGTCCATTTTGGCGCCACTGAACCTGAGAGGGCCCCTGGGGACTCCACTGCCTTTGATAGGTCCCTTCGGGGTGCCGCTGTCCCTGGGAGGGACCCTACAGGCACCATCACTCCTGCCACGGCCCCTGAAGGCTCCATCGTCCCTCAGATGGCTCCTGGGGGCGCCATCGCTCCTGGCAAGGCTGCTGGGGATGCGTTGTCCCTTGGAAGGTCACTAGGGCACCACTTCCCCCCGGAAAGCCCCTGGAAGATCCAATGTCCTTGGGGGCCCCGACACCCTTGTGGTTATCAGCATATATATATATATTTAACTCACCACTTATTTGTTGCTCTTCTTCTTGGTTTGTTATTATGCATAAAATGTGTAAGCTTGATAGGAGAGTTATATCGTATTTTATATCTTTGTTTTATCATGGTAGTTTGCGTTATTTTTTCTTGGACAGGTTAATATATATATTTTTTTTTTTTACAACAACTGGACTGTTATGTGCTGTTGGCAAGTGTTGGGCATGTACTGGCTGTCTTTTCATCACTGTTGGCAAGTACTGGACTGGGCATGTACTGGATCTGTTACACACTGTTGGCAAGTACTGGTCATGGATTCATTCTGTTATGTACTGAAGGCAAGCGTTGAGTATGTACTGGCTGTTTCTTACACACTGTTGGCAAGTACTGGGCATGTACTGGTTCCAAAATGTATCTGTACTTGAGCCATTAAAGAGATACGATCACCCTCCCCCAGTTACTAACAATATTGGTTGTTCAAAGTGGATAGGGTTATTAACAGAGGTGTAATTAGGCTCAGTGGTGTTGTACTTCACACATTGCTATTTGTTCTAGATTCTATTCAGCCAATTTCAGAAACCTATCAGTCAGAGAGTAAGTAGATTATCACATTTAAATTTCTTTTGTTACTTTATCCACTGTGAATATTATTTGTTCAGTGTGAAAATTGGTATTACTTTCAATGGAATTGTTTTGCATACATATTCCCTATAAATATGGGAAAAAAACAACTACATTATTATGTTATTCAGATTTTATTGAATAACATGCCAAAATTCACACAAAATGCTTCTATTTCACTAACAAAAAAATATTAATAGTATACTTACTCTACACAAACATGTAACTTGTTGTCAGAACATAAGGACGGGGGCTGCTGGCGGGGGGGAAAGGGGGTGGGGGACAGTTGAATATGCCTCACACAAACCTTCTGGTCTCAATTCTACCTAAAAGGAGAATTATAATTTCAACCCACACTCACCAAATGTGCTCTGGCCTGCTGTAATACTTTAACATTTGTCTTGATACATGCACCATGATCATATGGACAGTGATTCTCCCTGTGCTCAGTTATGCTATTAGTATATTCTGTGAGGGGCATCCTACAAAAACTGGACAATGAAGTACTGTTTACAAGCCAGAGCCAACTCAATGAGCAGAAATAAATTATTATATGACCAGTTACCAGCATGATTATCACTTAACAATTGCAGCTATGTCTGCTCTGCACGAGCACACCATTCACCAAAAAACATATATTTCTAGGTTACAGCAGTGAATGGGACCCATTGAATTGCACTATGTACATCACAGATAATAGTCATACCTTCATATTTGTACAGTACAATACCAATTTAGTAAGTCACCATAAATTATTATGACATACTTTAATACTTTTCTAGCTTCTATATGACAGTATTTCTTTTAATAGAAAAAGGTTTTAATATGCATAAAATTAAACATTCAGAATCAATAGCATTACTGGGAATATTTCTTACTTTACAGTACATGGGTGTGAGGAAGCTATGCTTGGGCCCCTACACCCCCCAATCCCACTGAGCCCCAGCACGCCGGCCTGTGGTACACGGTAATCACGCCACAACAAGGTGCAACATATGCTTAGGGTAATGGGTTTAGTGTCTTTGCTTAGAAACTAGGTGTTTTGATTTATTATAATCAAATATAACTATAAACATTTCTTTAAGAATTATACATTAGCAGTATCATATAAATTATTAAGAATCTAGACTTTGTATTTATACAAACAACGTTAAGTCAACACAGTCTAAATGTTTATGTATCGACAGTTAGTGTTGTATTTGGTATGGTACAGCTGGCTCCTCCTTCCTGTGGGCCGAGCCCCGTGGTGGGTGGCAGTAACCACAGGAATGGATGGGTGGCAGCAATGTTGGACCACCTAGAGCTGGAGGAACGATGGTGGCCAGCAAGGCACACATACAGGGCCTAGTGATGCCCACAGCTGCCACCGCCCATCTACCATCTCCAGTCTGCCACCACCACCACACCACGATGCAGCGCACACTGGCCACGCACTACTGTCCACAGTTACTAGAGGCTACAACTTCTTACACAGTAAGGTGAGGCACAAGGTACAAAGAAAGACCATACGAGAGGTACAGAGGGCGGCAGTATGGGGTGGTGGGGGAGGCAGCCCACACTGCTGCTTGCCTCCCTTGCCTCCACCAGCACCACCACACACCAAGTACCAGGCAATCTTATCATATAGGCCAATATGTACAAAGAGTAAAAATAATCATGTCTTTTGCTTATTTACATTGAGCCAGAACTAACAAGTACATAGGTGGCGGTGACAGACTTGTGAACTGCAGTCGATGCAGTAATGTTAAGAATGACCCTTTTCAACTGGGCAGGATGCATCCTTTGCCATTATCATACAGGCAGGAGACAATCCAAAACTGGGATAAGATAGCCAGCAACCTAAAGTCAACCATGCAGATAATGACATGTGGGTCACATTTACATAGATGCTTGGCAATGACTTTCTCAGCCCTTAACCAGGTGGGCAGTGAATTAATTTTTCATCTGCCAAGAGGCAGTGTTGACAGCCCTCGGCCTACCAGACTTGAGAAGGCATTGAACTGTCCTCTTGAATTTGCCAGTCACCAGTGCCTGTAAGAGGCTGGAGGGCTGTTGCAGGTGGGCAGGCTGGAGCAGGACTGGCAGAAGGGAGTAAGGGAATGTGATTCACAAACACAGGAGGCCGGGGAGCAGGGCTGCAGCTCCTCTCTTGGCACTGTCACGGTAGTGCGGCACTGACACTCACACACACGGCGAAGGACACACACACTGCTCCCCAAGTCTTTTTTTGTACAGTTAACAACCGTTGTGGTCCATAGAGGCAGAGGCGGTGGGGGCACGATTGTGAGGGTTTCTTGACCCTAGGGACGGCACCCCCTGCTCGCCAGGCACTGTTCACGCAGCACTGAGTGTCCTCTCACTGGTGCACGTGGTGGCCCTTCTTGCACCTCACGAATTGGGGGCCCAATTTTCTGAAATTCTCGGCCGTTTGCTCAACGGGGTGTCATAGTCACTGTGGTGGGAGGCCCCTTCAGGTGAAGCATGTGAAGTTGGAGTCAAGTGACCTGCAAGGAAATATATTTTATAATTTTTATTACTCTTATAAGTGATTATGTTTGGGAGAGCTTTAGTTGTACTGTTGATCACACAGCAAATAATTTCATATTATATTACCTGAGAGTGCATTGGTGTACAGACTGTGCCCAGGATGGTTGGAAGATGGACCCATATGTGAAGGTGGTGCAGGTGACAGGTGGCCAGGGTCTGTAGAGGCTGGTCTTTGCAGGTGAGAAGCAGGGATGCAATTGGGATCACGAGGAGGACTGATGGGTTCTGACTTGATCCTGACAGGCGGGGAGGCGGCCGGCGGTGGTGTGGAGGAACTGACACTGAGATGAGGCAGACCCGCATGTGACATTGCCAGTGATCCACTGTTCCACTGTCATCAAAGAAATACAGATTAAGGATTTTAAATGATATAGAGTAGCTAGCCTGGGCCTACTAAAAATGAACTGGTCCATTTAGACAGGAATATTTGCATATCTTTAATATTGTACCAGTACATCCCAAAACCTTAAGTATTTTCTGTGTTTTAAATAAACAGTGACATACATTTTGAGAAATATTATACTGTACTTATAAGAGTCTTCTCAAGTAGCAAGTTTACATAATCAACATCCTTTACAAAAGAATTGCAAATGCAAATTTGTGTTGGTCATAAATATAGTACAGCATTTATAGTATTTATCTAATACAATCAACCCTCGCTTTACGCGGTCCCACTTTACGCGTTTCCACGTTTACGCGGTACCCTGCCGAAACCGGAATGCTCACTTTCCGCAGTGCGTGTACCCCTTTACGCGGAGAGCGGCTGGCGGTCCTCTCGCACCGCGCCATTTTTGGATCCAAACCTCCCGCCATCTCTCCCGCCATCCGCCATGTTGTGTAAGCGGCGCGAGTAGGTTGCGCAGTGTATGTCTTTGTTGCGTTATCGGTGACGTCATATGACGTAGCGGACTGTGATTGGGCAAAAAATCCTTACTTCCCTCCCTGCTAGCTGTGATTGGTTTAATGTAGTACTATGACGAGCCCCGCCGCGGGAGCGTTCAAGCCCCTTGACCTACCGCGTCAGTTACACCCCTCCAGGCTACACCGTGTATATCGGTATCCATTGTTCCATAAGAATGGCTTCCACCGGACCACCACCACCACCACAAAGAAACCTTGCAATACCTGGACCCAGCTGCCCTAAGCCAAAGAAGACACGACGTTCCTTAAGCTACGAAATCAAATATAAGATCATACAAGAGTTGGAGAAAGGAACAAGACAGGTTGATCTCGCGCGCCAGCATGGTGTTAACGAATCAACTATCAGGACAATTAAGAAGGATGCAGCCAAGATAAAGGAGCACATGAACATCACAAAGGCTACAGGTGCTTCTATGATCAAATGTTTCCACAACCAGGTGCTTCTCAAGACGGAAAAATTACTTGTGAGCTACTTGGTGCGTCAGGAGCAACGGAACATGGCGGTGGACACGCGCTCATTTAAGGAGTACGCACGTGAACTGTATGCTGCAGTGTCACGAAAGATGGGAATTACAGAGCCCAAACCCTTTAATGCTTCCTCTGGGTGGTTACAGAGGTCTAAGAAGAGGAACAAGATCACCAATATCAACATTGGTGGTGAAGAAGCTAGTGCTGACCGTGTTGCGGCTTGGGAATTTCCTCCGTTTTTACGTGAGATTACGGAGGGAGGACAGTACACCGACGACCAGGTGTTTAACATGGACGAATCTGGTCTCTTTTGGAAAAAGCTACCTTCCAAGACCTTCGTTGTGAAGAATGCCAGCAAGTGTTGGGGCCGGAAGTTGCAGAAGGAGCGCATCACCGTCCTGTTTACCACCAATGCATCCGGTACCTGTAAGCTCAAGTTATCGGTGATCCACGCAGCACGCAAGCCGCACGCCTACAAGAGCATGGACATGACCAAGCTAAATCTCCTGGTTTGATGACTGTTTCGTTCCCGATGTGAAGAAATTCTGTGAGCAACAGAATGTGCCATTCAAGATTTTGTTGCTGCTGGACAACGCACCAGGACACTCGGCCCTACTGTTAGATCGTCACCCCAACATAAAAGTGGTCTTCCTTCCTCCCAACACTACGTCTATAATACAACCCATGGACCAAGAATTGATCTGTAATGTAAAAGCTGCATTCTCTGCTAAAAAATTCAACCTACTGAACTACTACACCAACACCAAGGAAGAGTTGCGTAACCTGAGTGACACCAACACCGATAGCAAGAGCGAAGACGACGAGGATCAACAGTTGGCAGAGCAAGAAGTACTTTTAAAACAATTCTGGAGAACATTCAACGTCAAGAAAGCTGTGGACTTCTTGGTGGAGGCATGAGATCAGCTGTCTGTAGCAACTGTCACGCATGGAGACATGTGTTGCAAGGCATTCCGGGTGTTAGGCAGAGTAAATCTGTTACTGGTGAGGTTCAGACTGTTGCAGTAGCAGTGGACCTTGTCAGAGAAGCTGTGCAGAGTGTTACAGCTGCAGGCTTCTCTGAGACCACCAACGACGACATCCTGGAGGTGATAAGGGGTCCTGATGTGACTACCGACGAGATGGTAGATGATGATGAGGTCAGTGAAGAGGCAGGTGGTGCGTCATCCCAAGAAGAACGCCGCTTATCCCATAGTAATGTTAGGGGTGCCATTGAGTATATTGAGAAAGTCAAGCTCCTCCTTTCCGACGACCCTGATGCAAACAGGTATGAAATCTTCACTACCCAGCTGTTGCAGACTATGGAGCCCTACATCAAGGTTTATCACAACATAAACACCAGCCGTCAGCAAAGCATAACAGAGTTCTTCACCCGCAACCCACCACAGCCAGCCCAAGCCAGTGATAGTGACAGAGGCAGAGACAGTGATGATGACTTTGAGGAATTTGTCAGGGAGGCACTAGTAAGTGTGGATGACACCGATGAAGACTCACCTGAGGGCCAGTAGCCTGCCCTCTGCCTCGGAACCAGCCTCCATTCCCCTACGCCGACCCATCTCTTCTACTAACGTAAGTGTTAACCCCAACCTTGTTTTTTTCTAACCTAACCTTCAGTTTATTGACTGTTCCCTTCTATATTATGTGTGGGTGAATACCATCATAAAGTTAAGATGTTATTTTTAGTAAAACGTACGTATTGTGTCGGGAAAAAGTGGAGTTTGGGGGTCGGCCCGGTCTCTATTTCAATTAATCCCATATGTTATGTTGTTCACTTTACGCGTTTCTCACTTTACGCGGGCCGCCATGGGTTGAATTAACCGCGTAAAGTGAGGGTTCACTGTATATGGGGATAGCTGCTTAACAGTATTTAAAGTTTATGAACATTATAACCCATACAAAAATACAAATATTTTTTAACACAATTCAAATTACCTTACCAGGCATCTTTCAACTTCTGTGAACAGGAAGCTACCAACATGCCTAAGGATGTACTGTACTAAATAACGAGTTCATGGAAGAGTTGTACTCCTACACAATAATATTAAAAGTTTACAGATCAGAGAGTAGTTCTTACCTGGTGAAGACTGTTTAGAGGATTGAGAGAGATATCAGCATTGAGTGGGAAGTCCTGATGTGAGAATGAGTTGAGTGAAGAATACGTCATTGAGGGGTTCACATTTGACTGAAGTGATACTACTGGCGTGTTTAGTGAGGGCGATCCTGGTCGTGGAGTCTGCACAGAAAATAAAATATTAATTATAAAGTTAATATCATAATATCTTTCTCTACTGCAGGCAATGCTCAACTTACAAAAGGGTTCATTAATGAAATAGCGTGTGATTTTCCCACTGATTTGAACTAAATAATTACAGTAATAGATATACTGTATTCATAAAAAAATTACTTAAAATGATATCCTAGACATGATTTATATGGGCACAATTTTATTAAAATAAATAATACTTATAAGAAAATGTGGCTAAACCTACATATTATCTAGGTGTGTTAGCACATTATGTTGTGTAAAATTTTCCCTGTAACTATGAAATTTTGCTTCATAAATCAGAATGTTCCCTAATTTATGCAATTCGTAACTGAATTTCCATAAACAAGGGATGCCTGAACTGCTTCTGTTTTGAAATTAAACACAGAAGGTCCGAGGTAAGAGTGTTGTACAGAACTGTACAGCAATAACCCATGTATCTCTCATCACAATGTCATGGGTATGAGCCCTGATTGGCCCAGATAAACATAAGAAGGATATTGTCTCGTGCAACCCTAACAAACATCACAGGTTTCCTCCGGGTACTCCAGTTTCTTCCTGTACTAACACTGGACAAATAAAGTTCACAACAAAGTACAGTATACTGTACTGTACTGTACTATGAATGGATCAAACACCTGAATGATTAGTAAGCTGATACATGGTGAAATGATAAAAAATGTAGCTTACTGAATGTGAATATGTAGCTGTGATGAACCTTCTTCATATGTTGTCATTGGAGGATATAAATAATTCCATCCACACATGTACATGGTACTTGTACCTTGTTGTGGACATATTCCCAAACTGTACACTATTCCACCAAAAGCAATAATAATTTCTCTACCAATACATATCACCCATATGAAGTTCTTTGCTTTGTTTCCCATATCCAGCTTTCCATAGGGTTACAAAAGTTGCCTGCAAATACTGTAAACTCCGTGAAAAATATACAAGTACTCTACTCCCAAAACTCCCTGCCATGAATGCATTACCCCTGAATACATTGTTTCTTATAGGAAAATTAGTTTTGCTTGTCACAGTTTGGCACATCACAAGGGTTTTTCAGTAAGAGTGTCTTTACAATTAATGAAAACTAACTGTATTCTCAAAACAAGGATAAATCTGAATATTTTGAAGACACGATGTCATAGTAGAGCGTGCCTTCCAGTTAATATCATGATTTTCAGGACTTTATAAAATTGTAAGCTCATTGTAATTTACAAGAGGAGCACAGGAATAACAAGAATACCCTGCACCTAAAATTTGCCACAACACTTGGATTACCAGTATCATTTGCAGTAGAAATATTTATACTGTACTGTTCCCTTTTTTCAGTCTGCCACAAATGGTTCCTGGGGGAGGCTGCCTAATGTCCCAGCTACAATCAATGGCCCACTTCTCTAAATTCAATAATTCACAAAAGGGAACACTTGTGCTATGACTCTTCTGTTTCACAATACAGTACTGTACTGTACTTATAAAACTTAATTAAAAAGGGTTGAGAAGAGCTCCAGTCTTTGTTTGCCAAGCTTTCTCCATTGATTGAACAACTTTGCCACAGGACTCTCATTTGTGACATTCATCAACAAGTGTTTAGCTTTACCAGCGGTGAACCCTGTTTGTGTGAGCACAGGTTAGGAAGTGGCAAGTGTGCTATAATTTTCAGCTAACTGCATGCCAACACTATTAAGCACCAGTGTAATGTGGCTATATTGCCATACAGATATACAGTACTGGACTGTAGTGTACACTGAACCTTTGCTAATTTGGTATTGTTAGGAATCTGGGTCAACTGAATTATCCCAAAATATCAAAATTCCCGCATAGTTCTGGATTTTTCCTACCACTCACCTGACAATAATTTAAGAGAGATTCGTGGTTTTTACGGGTGTGTTCCGAAGTTTGATATACACTGGGAAAACTAACATGACAAAACGTAACAATGTCTGAAGAATGTCACTAGAAGGGTCCTGGGGCTCTTGGAGGCCATAACTAACAAAAACAGGCAACGTTTTAACACATGCAGGCACATTGTCCAAATGCTATGCACACAGTATTGCTACTGGGTGCCTGACTTTGTCCTATTATAGATGTTGGAATAACCTTTCAATAAAATCCATGTTTCAATGACAAAGACTGTCTTTCTTTACCTTGTTTCATACAGTTCCCACACTGTTTCATACAGCTCCCACACTGTTTCATACAGCTCCCACACTGTTTCATACGTTTGACGTTTTGTTTACCAGCACACCCAGCTCTTCTTTAATCATGTTTTGTGTGCACCAACAAATTTTTTATAATAATTTTTTCAACTTTTTACTCTTAAAGAATTGAAAGTACAGTACTACACAAGATGAGTGAAGAATACATATCCCATTCCAGAGTTATTTCCAGATTTTCTGAGTAAATTGCTATTATTTTAACCCTCAAAACCATGAAATGTTCTCGCAATTTCTACGCCAACAAAAAAATAATTACTGGGTATCCTGAAATATCAAATTACTGAGGGTCGGTGTACTTTAATAATTTATTAAAAAGATAGTGAACTATCAATGAGATAAATGAAAGCTACATTAGAATTAAAATGTGCTGAACTACAGTACTGGTATACAGAACTAAAATGTGCAAATGTACAAGATGAAGTACTGCAGTAATTTACCACTTGGTTGCACATGATTCTAATGTAGTTTACAGTTTTACTGGAGAAAATATTTTACTTACGGTCTGTGCTTGTGAGTTAGGAATGAGAACACGAAGATTTGGTCTGGTAGGAGAATGGGTCTTTGACGAATGTGGCCGAGGCACTAATCCAGGTGACGGTGCTCCTCCATGGGGTAGAGGAGAAGTTGAGCCAGGGTAGCCATTAGAGCCATTCATGTCTAGCATTCCACTTGATGATCCAGGTCGTGGTGAGAGAGAGGCATGAGACATTTGTGGTGAGGGCTGCATTAGGGCCGGATCATAGTTTGTATTATTAACAGGTACGGTCACTGCCATGCTGTTGTAGTTGTTTAGTCCTACTGGTTGCTGCAAGAAAAATTAATAATTTTAACATTTTTTAAGCCACAATCATGTTGAAAACTTTTTCTCCTTTTACAATGCTGTTTAGTTTTCTTTTTGCCATATTATAAAGTAAGCTTTTGGTAAAGAACAAAAATGGCTTTCATGTACAGTTGCATGAATTAAAATGTAGATAATATTATGTACTGTATTATAATTACACAATTCAAGCAGAGAAACTTGATCTCTGTGACTAAGGTAAGAATGTACAGGACAATCTTCTCCCTAACATGATGTGTACAATGTTTACAGACAACATGAACAACAACTTACTCGACTGCCATTGATCTGGTTGCGCTGCATCATCAGGGTAAATTCTTCATCAATCTTGTTGTACTTCGCCTCAGTGCGGGGTGTCAGAGAGTACTCTTGTTCAGGGTCAGGTGAGTCAGGGGACTGTAGACCATTTTTGTGTTCCTTTTTGTTAAGAGCCTGTTGGACAAAGGTATTCCAATATTTGCAATTATTGATTACCAAATGGAAAAACACTATTTACATACACTATTCATACACTGTACAAACTTGTAGCATACATGCACATCAGTCAAATTTATTTTGGGAAGGGCTAAGTAAACCCTATACAGTACATATTACAAAAAAGTTATTAAGGTAAAAATTATTTTGACTAATCTTTGACTATTCAGAGGACAACTGCTTCCTTGAAGGAGAATGTGTTTAGTGGTGTTGAAACCTTAGAAGGTGCTGCTACTTCAGATACAAAGTCAAGCCTTCAAGGTCTTAAAGCATAACCTACAATCCTAACAAGTTGTGAAATAATTATACGCATAACCTCTTTAAAGTATACTTGTCCCTGTAATGGTCCTAACGTGTGGAGGGGAAAAATAAAGCAGTACTGCAGATCTTGTAAAAGATATGAATGACCAAGTGCAAAAATACAGCAATTTAACAAGGAATATTGCTTACAAAATGGGCAGAGAGTGTCAAAATCAATTCACTTTTCCAGGAGTGCATATCTACTAATGGCCTAAAATACTGAGTAGGCAGATCCCTACGAGTTTGGTCTGCAGCTAACCTTGGTTTGCCATTTCAGAGCAACATTTTTTCAGCTTAATGAATCTGTTTTCCTGTCAGTCTAGGAATTACTGAGAGTATCAAACACACAAAAAAAAGATGCATCCAATGTACAGTACAGTATCATTATTATTTTCCTGACCTAATTATATCCTACTACCAGCTGAAGTATGGGTGAGGGGAGAAAAGTGCATGAAAGACTTGAGCAGCTGGGGATGCTCACAGTCGTAAGGTATATAACAGGAGTCTTTTAAGGGCTTCTGTCATGCTACCTTGACCACACTCCTACCATGCTCTGAGATTTACCAAATACAGTAATCCTGTGTTTTTCTTGGGTTTTTTTATAGCGGTTCTGACCATTCGCATTTTTTTTTACTAAAAAATTATATATATATATATATATAAAATAATATATATATATATATATATATATATAATATATATATATATATATATATAACATTTTCGATATTCCCCTGTGCGGTGCGGCAAACAGACGCCACCCTTTCCCGCCTCAGACACTTGCTGCTCCGAGAAGCCTCAGTCCACACATGCCTACCGTACTGTGACCGCTACTGTAATTACCTCTTCTGTTTGTCCTCCCATGTGCATTCCACATGGCTCTGGGACGTAAGCCAGCCTCAGCAAAGGCAAATATTACTAGCAAAGACTCTAAAGTGACCAAGAGGTCAAGAATAGTGATGACCTTAACAGAAAAAACAGTTTTATTGGACACGCTCAGAGGTGGTATGAGCTATGGCTTGAGATGTGGTGAAGACTGACAATTCATTTGTGTCTTTTGTCAGAATACAAGTCTTCAAGTGGAGGAATGTGGGTGGAAGAGGACTGACTGGCTGGCTGGCGTGAGTGCGTGAGGGCGAGCAGACGCAGGGACAGCAGGGAGAGGCTGGCAATGCGGGTGTTGCCAACCTCAGCGAAATATAAAATATTTTATTTACTTGTATATAAATATCTTTTGTGTATAACTGTGTTTACGTTTTTCCATTATTATACTACAATATGAGTAGTTTCAAATAATGATGTTAGTAAATGCCGGTACAGTGCATCAGTGATCAGTGTGACCACTGGGCCGTGTGTGGAGAGTATGGCGTGGTTAAGTGCATAACCTACCTGAGCTGTTTGGTGGCCGCAGGTACAGTGATTCCTAAGAGTATTCGCGGTTTTGGCCTTGCGAGGGGGTTTCAGGAACGTAATTCCCGCGAAAAATACGGGATTACTGTACAAAGAATAACAAAATATCCCCTCCTGAAAAGTTCTGCCAAATATACAATTCATTTCCTTTATTAGTTCCATTTTTTTTTTAAATTCAAAATACTCTACAGTCCTGTACTCTAATGAATTATTTTTAATGTTTATATTTGAAACAAAAGATAAGAAAATATTGTGATAACGGCACTGCCTCAAATATAAAACTTCTCATAACAACTGTAATGAAATGTATGCAAAGACTGAAAGGCTGGTGAAGAGTAATTCATGTGTAACTAATCATCAAAAGTCTACTTAATTAATTTTCATATTGCATAAAAGTGATCTAGTACACAATGAATATAGAGCAAACAAATATACTGTAACTTTGTTCTTGAGAGGTAAGAGCTGTAGACTGTAAGAACTCTTTACACAACACAGCCGTACAAGAGACCACTATAGACGTGGCTTCCTCTAATATGCTCAAAGGCTCGCACCATCTAACAGGATAAAGGAGAAGCATTTATACTCTCTTACAATCTTGCACATTCTATATATTTTTCAGACGTTTTCTGCAAGATTCATATCAAATGGAAGATTCATACTTAAAACCTAGTGTTAAGAATCTCATACTGTACAGGTATTCATCATCCTCAACACACAGTTCCATTACTTTACACTTTCTTGGATTAGCATTAAAATATTACTCATATCCCATCCTACTTTTTCTGACCTCAACTTCTTTTCTACTTTCTGGGAAATTATAAATTCATGTTTATTGCACCGTATAATGTACTGAATACTGGATCTGGTGGGCTAATCCACAAGGACGGGGACTTATTTACAAACAATAATTACTATAACATACTGGTCAAGATTTATCTTTTACTAGTCAAACAAAATATGTGAATTTTGTTTGTTTGAACCAAGATCGTCAGAGAACATTTGCAATGGGAACCTTTTGTCTTTTTTTTTTTAGTTTAAATTCTGCAACATAATTAGCTTTACAAAAACTATGACTAATTCTTTGATTTACTGCAACTCTACAACCTATAACTAACACCAACCACACACTGATCTCCATTTATCACATAAAATGGTTATAATATGGAGCTGGAGCAAAATACAGTACCTGTAGTAACAATATACCGTGTAAATCTATCCTGACTCTAGACACACTGTACTTTATGTATTACACCAATGTTGCTTAAAAGAAGTGGGCAAAAATATTCCTCACTTCCTTCTTCATAGTTCTCTCGCGGGAATATGAAACTTCACTGTACTTGGGGTCTGGGCTCATTCAACTTGGGATAAAATTTAAGTTAATGGTCCATAAGGGAGGGCGTAGATTAGCAGTAATCAGCAACGTAAGGCTGCACGCTAAGGTGTCGTGATCACAAGCCTTAGAGCACTACTCCGGGCCATAATTCCCCACCATGTATAAATCACCGCTTTAATTACTACCTGTACAGAAGATCAGTATGGGGGAGGGGAAGACAAGCCACAATGTGTTTGCCCACAAGTCAGCTAACTCACTGCTGTACTACACCCAGGAGGGCCTCTGCCTCAACACCTTTCCCCTCCACTCACTTTACAACCATGATCAAATACAAGTTTGCAGTACTGTTCTATAAATATTATTCATTGCCTCAAAAGCAAAATACAGTTACCCGTAATACACAATTTAAAAGTCTATGCATCAAAAATTATAAACATCAAGGCTCAGTTTAACTATTGTAGTGTCTTTTATTCTAATCTATAAACTTGATATGCAAATTATATTAATAGTACTTTAAAAATATTAAATTTGAATTGTATTAAAAATGATCGACATCTGTGATGTACTTGAGTACAATCGAACCAGAGGACAGTGAAAACATTATACTGTATTATTCTTGTAATTTGCAAAAAAAATACTACTAATAACTTGTGGAAATATTCAAATTGACAATGGGAGGTTGAGCAGTTAAGCTGTGGCCAAAACTATAGTCTCCTTACTTCCCGTGTTCTGTCAAGGGATTGTGACACCAGTGTTTCTGAGCATAAATGTCTTAAATGTAAATTAATAAAGTGAAAGTTTCTGTACACACACAGTATATATATATATATATATATATATATATATATAATATATATATATATATATATATATATATATATATATAATATATATATATATATATATATATATACGTATATATATATATATATATATATATATATATTATATATATATATATCTATATATAGTATATATATATATATATATATATTATATCTATATATATATATATATATATATATATATATTTATATATACTGTATATTAAAAACTTTTAATTTTAGAGTACAGTATAAGGAATCAAGAACAACAAAATGCCATTGAACTATAATGTACTAACAACACACTTTTTTAAACCTGGTTATGATAGAATAGTGTACAGTACAAACAAATGTTGTAAGTTACCAACATACTGTACCTCACTCAGACTTTTGTAATGATACTAACATTAAATCTCCTTCAGTGAGATGAACAGTGACAACTACAGTACAGTATACTGTACATACTGTACATGTCTGAGAAGGCAGGATACATGTTACTGTATATCTTCACATGTATCCAGAACATTTGTACAACAACATGCCAGCTATACTATACAGAAAATAATATGCAGTCTGTACTATAATAAAGAATAGTATATATAGACAGTATATTACAAAAATACATTTACCGCATGCTTACTACACTGCTAAATTGTTACATGCAACTATACTACAGTACACTGTATAAAACTGGCTAGTTTTGACAATAATCTATCTGCCATGCTAGTTTATATTAAACTGTGTTTAAATGAACTGTCATGCTAATAGGTAGTGTTATGAGACTCCTAAGAAATGCTCGAATCCAACTTTGTATTACTGTTGCAGGATGATGTCCTGATGTAATGTGCGCATGTTTTTTATTATAATTTGTGAATCTTTACAATGTACAAGAATTTGTCACCCAATAGATTTACTTGATCTGAATGGAAAATAAGAGAATCCTGAATTCTATATAGTACACTGTACTGGCAATAATACAGTACTTCCCTTTGGTACACCCAGCATCAATATCAGAACATTAAATCAATCAATATCTATGTATTTAAGGAGTAAAACTTTGCTGACAAGATATGTTTATTACCTCGACGATATCATTATTGGTCCTGGATTCATGAGGTTCATTATACTCGGTGTACTTGAGCAGGACCTTGTCCATATCCGTGGATGCATATTGGAATAGTTTGTTGCTAGAGTTAAAGATGATGAGTGCGATCTCACAGTCACACAACACCGACAACTCATATGCTTTTTTCATCAGACCAAACTTGCGTTTTGTGAATGTCACCTGTAATGTACAAACGAGCAGGGCTGTTAGCTCACAACAACACACGAGATGCTGGTGAAGCAAGCCCACCACTGCCCACCAGGGTCCACTGGAGTTGTGTTATCAAAATTATGGTTGGTGTTCCTAACTGGCGGGCATTGTGGTGGGCTACGCTCACCTGGGTTAGTAGGATAAAGCAGACAACACTGCTGGCACATGGCGTACACTCTGAAGTCACACTCCAAGCCGGAAGTTCTACTGGCAGCTGCAATAAATAGGGTGTAAGCATTTAAACAAGCACATAAGCCCAGCCAGGGCCAATGCTGGTGCTTCTGTACCTCAATGATATTTTTGTTGGTGAGTGACTCGTGAGGCTCATTATATTCTGTGTACTTGAGTAACACCTTGTCCATGTCCGTTGATGCATACTGGTAAAGTTTGTTGGAGGATGAAAATATAATAAGTGCAATCTCACAATCGCACAACACAGACAGCTCATAGGCCTTCTTCATCACTCCAAATTTCCGCTTGTTGAAGGTCACCTGTAGATCAGGAGGGTTAATACTGCATGGTAATGAAGCTTCAGTAAGAGGGCAAACAGTAGTTAGTTAATTTGGCAGCATTCTTTAGCTGCAAACATGACTCCATGATTCTCCTTAAACTGTATGTGAAATTGTCATAGGTCGTAATCAACAGTAATTTATGTGGCCAAATATAATTTCATTTTTCTTCGTGTTTATTTTTTTGACAAACCCCAGGAATAGAGAAAAATCTAACTTAACCACTGCTATGACTGAGTGTCTCTGAGTGTACTACTGATATAAATACTAGTTCTCTCTTTCTCTCTCTCTGTTTCTTGTTTCGAAAATACAATAACATACCACATTAACTGCTTGTCTCTGTTTTTTATATTAATGTTGTCAGCGATGCTTGTATCTTTATTGTAACTGTTCCCCTTTCTGTGTTATTCGTTCTTGGCAAATGCTAAAGTTACTGGGGTGTAATTGGGATTCATAAAACTTATGTTACGGTACAGTACAGTAATGCCCTTAAAGTTTTATCGGTCACCATCAACAGCTTACATTTCAGAACAGAACAGTACTGTATACATTAATTGTATATGCAGTAATATCTCCGTTAGCCGGAATCCCTCAAACCCGGAACTCTCTGATAGCCAGAATTGAAATTTTCTCAGAAAATTGTTCCCAAAGCCAGAATTTTCCGGAAATTCCGACTTTGGGAATGATTTTCCGAGGGGCACATTTTCCGGAAAATTCCAAGAAAATTTTCCCAATAACTGGAAAATTTTGGGGATGAGGGAGTTTTTTCCGAGTTTGAGAGAGTCGTCTCATTACCCGGAAAACTCTCATTCCCGGAAGTGCTCTGCACCAATTGTTCCGGGTAACGGGGATATCACTGTACTGTACCGGGTATACAGTATCATATACAGTCGTAGTGTATGAAGCTTCAATGATCATATTGTGTTGTAGTGTACTGCATCATGAACATACAGTAACACAATGCTTTACACAGGGTACAGTACTGTATTATGAAGCCAACATTCTAATAATGTACACTGATGAACAAACAATGAACTTGTGTTGAACAAATTTTACTCTAGAGTACTGTATACTGTACTGTATATAAGGGAAGGCCATCAGTGAACTGAATATCATCCAACAAAAGACTAAAGATACTTTTCAATAAAAAGTTTATATATTCTACTAAAAGTAAATTTGCTGAATGGTGTAAACTTCAATAAATGTTGCTTTAGAGAATAAATCATAATTCATTAAATAATACATATTGTTCCATACACATCATTATTAATATAATGAAATTTAGTTAATTACTCAATTCACACAACTGTGTATGAAAAAACAACTGATATTGTTAAATTTTACATATACAGTACAACAAATGAGCTTCACATAGTAAACCTGACCTAACTTGTGATAACCAATTCTTGATATGACTGACATGTTTAAGTAGAATTACCCAATCCCTAACCAAATGATAGGTCAGTTAGCTTGTCTTTAATTTGAATTCAGTTTTAATAATCTTATATATTCTTTGTGCCAAGAGTCATTGCAATATATTGACCTATGTTTATAGCTTGTCCTGTTTTCAACATACAACCCATGTACAGTACTGCTACTGTATATAGTCAACATGGTAGCAGATCATGATGTGGCAGTGTAGATATACCATATAAGTGACAGAATACAGTATTATAATCTCCATAAATAACTTAACTGTGCAATAAGGGCATACAGTAACAAAATGATGATGACAGGGAGGGAAAAAAATAAACTCACGTAGGAACTGTTTGAAGAGTTAAGGTGACAAGGGAAGGGTAGGAAAATGAGGTAATGTGGAAGAGCACACTGAGAAACAATTGTAAAAAGGAAATTAGTCATTAAAAACATTGTGTTGTAATTGAGACACACAAGGGCACACTGGGTAGCTTAATACACAAGATTCATGGGGAGGGTATGAGGAGTGGGGAGGGTATGGGGAGGGGAGGGTATGAAGTGGGGAGGATAAGGGGGAGTGGGGAGGGTATGGGAAGATATCAGTGCTAATATAAAACAGCAAAATATAGGGTAAACAGTCCCCAAAATCTGCCTGTGATTATATAGTACACACACACACACACACACACAGAGCAGCCAGAGTGGTGTTCCTCGTCATAATGGTGTTGCAACTGAAGTTAATGGTATGGGGTGTGGCCTTAATTGTCCCCCGTCCTCCCCTTGCTACCCATCACCTCTCCACACCCACCCTTGTATTATGACCTACACCCATAATACCTGAACCTACACTCTATGTTAATCTCTCCTCCAACCCATACTACCTCCTCTCCTTTAACCCATGCTAACCCACACTACCCCCACCCCCACCCCCCCCCACCCCCGGTTGTAGGGAGGGTGTAGTTCAAAGAAACATGCAATCCGTCTACAACTCCACTGAAATTGATTTAATTACCTACATAATGATGCTGCCTTGAGAGGTGAGGCGCTAGTAGTCTACAGGTGTGGGTGGTGCAGGGAAGTACAGGTGTGGGTGGTGGAAGGAAGTACAGGTGTGGGTGGTGGAAGGAAGTACAGGTGTAGGTGGCGGAAGGAAGTACAGGTGTGGGTGGTGGAAGGAAGTACAGGTGTGGGTGGAAGGAAGTACAGGTGTGGGTGGTGGAAGCGGCGGAACGGGTGTGTACATATTTTCTGGACATAAGAGCAGTTCAGACTTAAGCTTGGAGATACAAGTATTTGCACATACGTATATAAACAACAGAGAGAGAGAGAGAGAGAGAGAGAGAGAGAGAGAGAGAGAGAGAGAGAGAGAGAGAGAGAGATACTAGGTTCCAAACAGTACCCACCAACACCCACCCGCCCCTCCCCCTAATAATGAACAGCTGTGAGTGACCTTTCCCCGAGGGCGACCTATTATTTATGCACTCAACTCAAGGTCAGCATTGCTACAGAAGACCACCCGCCATTGATCACCCCTCCACCAAGATTGTCCTGTTGAGAGGGAGAGGGGGAGGGAGAGGGGGAGAGGAGGGGGTAGAGGGTGAAGAAAACCCCCCCTCCTTCTCTTCCCCCACCCGTGTGACCCTCCCCTACCATTAGCATACCACCGTCACCATCCACCAAAATAGTAGCCAGGTGGTAATTCCGTCACGAGAACACCTCAAGAGTTGTTTTGGTTGGGAAAGGAGTGGTATAAATAATGAAGGTGGTTGCCAAATATAGAATCAATACAGCTATTCTGAGGGAGGTGTGTGCGTGTGCGCCGTCGGGGTGTAGGCGCTGCTGGAGGTAGTAACGGGTGGTGTTGTCCTTCCCTATACTGTGTTCCTGTCGCTGCTACTGCTACTTCTTCTCCTCCTCCCACTACTTCTCACCTACCTAACCATCTATTTCCTACTTACCTTCCTATGTACCCATCTCATCCAGTCATCCATCCACTACCCATAACCAACATCATCCGTCATTAACCACAACCTGATCTACCACCATTACCGACTATCTACTCTTATCTACTAACACACAAACAACTACGACCACCACACATTCAAGTATTCAACCATCCACTATTACCGTTAACTAATGATACTAACTTATTTATTCAATGACCTATTATTATTATTATTTTACCGTATTTATGACCCACCCACCCTCTCCTTGACCCATCCACCTCCTCCTTGCCCCACCCACCCACTCCATGACCCACCCCCTCCTTGACCCACCCACCTCCTCCTTGCCCCACCCATCCACTCCCTGACCCACCCACCTCCTCCTTGCCCCACCCACCCACTCCTTGACCCACCCACCCACTCCCTGACCCACCCACCTCCTCCTTGCCCCACCCACCCACTCCTTGACCCACCCACCCACTCCCTGACCCACCCTCTCCTTGACCCACCCACTCCCTGACCCACCCACCCCCATACATCTGTTACAGGGTCACTGGGCCAATGTCGAGATGGCTAACATAGTATCTTGAGGACAGACACAGGCAAGTAACTGAACTGTCGATGTTGTGTCCTTAGAGTTATCGGTGTATGAGAGAGAGAGAGAGAGAGAGAGAGAGAGAGAGAGAGAGAGAGAGAGAGAGAGAGAGAGAGAGAGAGAGAGAGAGAGAGAGTTACACCACCTTTCCCCTACCTCACACAGGACGAAGATTTAAAAGGGTAAAGCCTACTAAACATTTGGGAGGGGGGGGGGGTGGGTTTAAGCATAACATAAGGGGAAATTAACACGTGTTTTAATATAGATTTGTGACAATGAGGAATATTTCATAGTTTCTGGGCAAAAATGACCTATATAACATCATAATATATTTATGAGAAAATATTATAAGTTTTTTTTTAAGGCATATCAATTAAAAGAGTTCAAATTATGAGTTGTCTATAATGATAAACAAAGTATTACGTCAGAGTTTTTTTAAGTTGTTTACTACCTGAGAAGTAAAGAAGGTAAATGATGTAACTCACCTGTCTGTTCCGTTCGTCGGTGATCCGAGAGATTTGAATCTTCTTACGCCCCATCTTGGCTGTGTATCGGTACCGAGTGTAGGGGGTGGTAGTAGTGGTGTTAGTGTAAGGCGGTGGTAGTGGTGGGTGTCTATGTGGCACCAACAGGAGGTGTAGGTGGTGGTGGTGTAAGTGTATCAATAACAATAGCGACAGCAGCTAGGGTGGTGGTGGTAGTAGTAGTAGTAGTAGTTGTGGTGTTGGTAGTTGTGGTAATAGCCGTGGTGATAAGACCAGGAACCAACCAACCAGGCGACAGCGACAACAACGTCACTGGGTTATTAAGGCAGTTTGTGGTGTGGTGGTGGTGGTAGAGGACGTCCCCAGCACACCACACTACGAGGATTTAAAGATGTGTTGGTGCAGATCACGTAAAAAATCTTTACAAAGGACACGGCGTTATCACAGTAGGTGGTGAAGGCGTGGTGGTGAGTGGTGACGAGGGGGGAGGGGTGTGGTGGTCAACAAGGATGTGTGTTGTGGGCGCCGCTGTGGGCCAGGCCGTTTCACCACTCAACTCGTATGACAGTTGAGGATTCACTTCACTCACTAGTCCACACGGGTCTCACTTCCCCCACACTTCGAGTTTCTGCAACGACACAAAAAATATAATAATTAGAAAAGAAAAAATACTATCATCATAATGCATAAAATATCAGTTTAAAAATAGATAAAATTACGACCAATAAAAGAGATAAAATATACAAAATACGACTGATAAAATAAATAAAATACCACTAGTATATTACTACTAAATACATGCCTTAAAAAATAACTCATATGTATAAGCATTAATACATGATAGCCCACATTTTTATAATTCACTGTATGTATGCATATATGTATATAAACATATATACTGATATATTTTATTTAACTAATACATAGAAAATTCCAGTATTAAAATAAGATAAAATTTTGAATGGATAAAATTAAATAATACAATGAAACATATTAAACAAAAAGCAACTTAATAATTGGTGTTTTAGTTTATAAATAGTATTACTATTACTACCCAGTAGACGACCATTCAAGTATACACACCTTAAATCTACCTTCCTCGCCTTCCCCCCCACCCCCCTCACCTTTCCTCCCTCCACCCCCCTCACCTTCCCTCCCTCACAAGTACCCAGCGCTAATCATCACCCCAGGTTAAAAGACCTATACAAAGGTAATGTCTTTCTTTCTCCCGTTTTAAGTCTAACCTCACCCTTGAAAACCTAACCTAACCCTTGAAAACCAAACCTAACCTCACCCTTGAAAAACCTAACCTAAACTTTTCAAAAATAAAATAATAATAATAATTAATAATAATAATAGTAGTAGTCGTAAGGATCTCATATCTGCCCCCCCCCCCCCCCCGCCACCTTCAGGATACTGCTGGTGGTGACTTCGCATGAGACGGCGACTTAGTACCAGTCATCGCACTCAACCATCCCACACCTCACCTGTAGACCGCCGAGCAGGTGAGGCTAATACACACACACACACACACACACACACACACACACACAAACACACTTACAATAGCAGTAATATAGCAAGGTCAAATAGTAACATTAATAATAGTAGCAAAAATAACAATAATAGTCATAAAATTAATAGGAGCAACAACAATAATACTAGCAAATACAACATAGCAACATAAAACAAGAACAAGAAACAAAAATAGCAACAAAAACACTCCTTACAACAACAACGGTAGCGACAATAACAACAACAACAGTGACAACCAAAACAAATCACGACAAAAACAACAACAGTGACAACAACAACAATAACAACAAATAAAAGGGGTACTCATGAAAAAAATACCACATCCGGTCATTTAAAACTGCTAAAAACTTTATAATGACCTTTAACCTTAACCCTTTGTAACCCTGACCTGACCTTAACCCTTCTCTGACCTAGATTTACTAACCCCTTAATCTAATCTACTTTACTCTAATTTGACCTACTTTATTAACTTTTCCTTAACCTCTGACCTAATTTTGTAACTTTAATCTTATACTTTTTATACTTTTATCCTAACCCATGGCCTACTTTTGCTACTTTCGTTACTTTACATTAATCTATTACTTTTTGTACCTTAACCAATCAGCTATTATCTGGTCTTTTCTTAACCAATCAGCTATTATCTGGTCTTTCCTTAACCAATCAGCTATTATCTGGTTTCCTCTTAACCAATCAGCGATTATCTGGTTTCCTCTTAACCAATCACCTTCCATTGCCCTGGCGGTGGATGGATGACAGCAATAACAATCTGAGCTCAAATTGCAAAGGAAAACACCACTTGCAACAGCCCTGACACCACTTGCAACAGCCCTGACACCACTTGCAACAGCCCTGACACCACTTGCAACAGCCCTGACACCACTTGCAACAGCCCTGACACCACTTGCAACAGCCCTGACACCACTTGCAACAGCTCTGACACCACTTGCAACAGCCCTGACACCACTTGCAACAGCCCTGACACCACTTGCAACAGCCCTGACACCACTTGCAACAGCTCTGACACCACTTGCAACAGCCCTGACACCACTTGCAACAGCCCTGACACCACCACCATTAACAACAATAACAGCAACAATGCCAACTCAAGAACAGCAGAAGAGGATCGTCCAGGCCAGCAGACAGCAGATAAGAACTCAAGAACAGCAGAAGAGGATCGTCCAGGCCAGCAGACAGCAGAGAAAAACACAAGAACAGCCGAACAGGATCGTCCAAGCCAGCAGACAGCAGAGAAGAACACAAGAACAACAGAAGAGAATCGTCCAGGCCAGCAGACAGCAGAGCAGAACACAAGAACAGCAGAAGAGGATCGTCCAGGCCAGCAGACAGCAGAGAAAAACACAAGAACAGCAGAAGAGGATCGTCCAGGCCAGCAGACAGCAGAGAAGAACACAAGAACAACAGAAGAGGATCGTCCAGGCCAGCAGACAGCAGAGAAGAACACAAGAACAGCAGAAGAGGATCGTCCAGGCCAGCAGACAGCAGAGAAGAACGTAAGAACAACAGCAGAGACTCGTCAAGGCCAGCAGACAGCAGGGAGGAACACGGTGCAGGTGGACATGCGCGCTTAGACCTGGATCGACCCGCTCGTGTGTGTGTGTGTGTGTATGTGTGTATGTGTGTGTGTGTATGTGTGTGTGTGTGTGAGATGAGGTTAGGTCACCAACCCCCCCACCACACACACACACACACACACAATGACCTGTCTTGATCCATCCACCTACACCACCTCACCTCATACCACACCTCACCATCCTCCCACATACTCTCTGACCCCCCACCACCCCATCAGAGGCGTAGGTGGGCGTGCGTGGGCGTGGGTGGGCGTTGGAGTCCCTTACTTACATACTCTGAACACCTACAAATGGGAATCGATTTCATGTTTCTTCCCTCACCTTATTTACGCGCGCGCGCGCGCGCGTGTGTGTGTGTGTGTGTGTGTGTGTGTGTGTGTGTGTGTGTGTGTCTCACGGCTATAGATTCACTCACAGGTACACGTGATCACTGACGCTTAATTCTTAACACCACACCTTGAACGAGAGAAAAACCTGTGTGTAAGTCGTCACCTAAGTCGTCATCCAAGTCGTCACCTTAAATCGTCATCTAAATCGTCAACTAAGTAGTCATCCAAGTCTTCACCCAAATCGTCACCCAAGTCGTCATCCAAGTCGTCACCCAAGTCGTCATCCAAATCTTCATCCAAGTCGTCACCCAAGTCGTCACCCAAGTCGTCATCCAAGTCTTCATCCAAATCGTCATCCAAGTCGTCATCCAAGTCGTCACCTAAGTCGTCACCCAAGTCGTCATCCAAGTCGTCACCCAAGTCGTCAGCCAAGTCATAATCCAAGTCGTCACCCAAGTCGTCACCCAAGTCGTTACCCAAGTCGTCACCCAAGTCTTCATCCAAGTCATCATCCAAATCGTCACCCAAGTCGTTACCCAAGTCGTCAGCCAAGTCATCACCCAAGTCGTAAGACACAAACACTCCCCCCCCCCAAAAAAAAAAAGTACCTCAACAAGAAAGCACTTAACATACACTCATACTCACATGAACACACTCACTTACCCTCGTATATGTTTATAAATATCTTAAGTTTTACATTCCTGGATTATTAATGTCAGGCAAAATATATAAAATTATCATATATGAAGAGTATTATTGTCTAGTGTTCACATTTCAAAACACGGATCAGCTGAGGAAGAATCTTGGTTATTGACCCCTAAGTGTTCTATGGTTAAAATCTTTTCGTGGTTATTATTCACCTATGCGTTATAACAACCACAATTCACAACTCCATACTAACACAATTTTTATTATCTATCTACCATCATAATAATCCTCTATCATTCTAGCAACTACTTACCTATTACCACAACCCAACTACCACAATATAACACAACTTTAACCATCTACCTACAACAACTACCACTCAGATACCACCACAACCACAATCCCCCAGCTACCAGCACCCAGATACCATACAATTACCTAGCAATCACGACAACCACGCTCCTCCACAACCCTCAACCACAACCTTTCAGCTACAACCATAACCACAATCCCCCAACCACCACCACAATCATCCAGTTACCACCACCACCACCCAGCTACCAGTACCACCACCAGCAGACACACAGTTGGTGGTGGTCCCCCGTGTGCACCCGACACCAGTACCGCCAAGACACCATTAAGATATCCTGTGGAAATGGATGATGACACAGAGATGGTGACTCCTTCCCTCCTTCCTTCCCTCCTTCTCTGGGTGTGTTGAAGGAAGGACGGACGGAGGGAGGGAATGGAAGAGGGGTATAGGTGGAGGGAAGGAAGTGGAGAAAAACTAGAGGAAGAAGTGCAAGGAAGAGAAGGAGGAAAGAAAGGAAGGGGCGAAAAAAGAGGATGAAAGTATGAGGAAGAAACAAGAGTGAATGATCAGGAGGAAAGAGAAACAGAGAGGAGATGAGACAGGAAGAAGAGAGGGTGAAGGTGAGGGAGAGGAAGAAGAGGAAGGAGGAAGTCTGGGAAAGGATATGAAGAGGAAGGAACGAGAGAAGATGGACTGTTAGTGCTGAAATATGACCCTGAGGTAAATGGGAGGTAGAGTGAGAGGGAGAGAAGACGGGGGTGGGGGAGAGGAGAAGGGGAGAGGTAGGAGGAGGAGGAGGAGGAGGAGGAGGAGAAAGGTCAAGTGGGAAACAGGAAGAAGGGAGCAGCACCTGAGGAAAGAAGAAGGGGAGGAGAAAAGGAGGAAGGGGGGACGGAAGGAAAGACGTTTCATCTTGTGGTAAAAATATTTCCCTCAGTTACGTAAGGAAAAACAACCTGACAGACAACAGAGAAATAAACGTTTTTTTTACTAAACACTTAAGTAAACGTTCCCTATAAAAACGTTTGGGATAGAAAGTCTCAATAGTCCACATAATTAAACCACAGCACAATATTTTATGACTCAACTGGGGGGTTTAAAGTCTATATATATATCACAAGTGTCGTAACCCTGATACACATACAACAACAACAACAACACTACAGCTACGTGGACATAAATATCTCATCGTCTGACCACAAAATCTTAATAAAAAAAACAAAACCTAACCTAACCTACTAGGATAAAACACATGTAAATCACCCAATAGAACTCCAGTCAACGAAAGGAACGACAATAACAGTAATGGAGTCTCAACATGATGAATGAACTCGTCTTAAACCAAATAAACAACACGGAACTATTTACTGTCAAAAAAAACAAAATCTATACCCACCAACTGAAGCGGAAATGAGACTCACAAACACACATTCATCCGTCGTTCCCCCAACCACCCGGAAGAGAGTGAAGATAAGACATTAACCTTCGTCAGTTTTTAATGGAAGGGGAATAAACCGTAATATACCTAGGCAGTAGCTGAAGGTGATTTTTATACCCACACAAAGTTCTCGTGTAAGCAATAGTCGTAATTTTGATGACAAAGCGTAGATAAACAGACAGACAGACAGACAGACAGACAGACAGGCAGACAGAAGGCCAACACAACATTACCCCGTTAAAACATTGTAGTGGGGAAGAAGAAGAATTGAAGTGAATAAAGACACACAGTTTAAAGGTGACAAATGTGTGAGCCAAAAAATATTAGACCAGGAGAAAACTTTTTGAACTTCTAGGGTATACGGTGGTCTCTCTCTCTCTCTCTCTCTCTCTCTCTCTCTCTCTCTCTCTCTCTCTCTCATTCCTTCTCTGTCGCTCGCTCTTACCCCCCTCCCCTTCCTCTCATTCTCCCCTTCCTTCTCCCTCTCTCCCATTCTCATTCCCCCCCCTCATTCCCTCTCTGTCTCATTCTCCCTCCTTCTTTCTCACATTCTCCCCCCTCTCTGCCTGTCTGTCTGTCTGTCTCTGGACGTTAACCAAATAAAATACTAAAAGTGGCGTCCCGTAGCGAAGGGGGGGTTAACGCCTGTAGCCTGGACTGATAATAATCATTGACCTTGGATACAAATTGTCAGTGAGTGGACACCCAAAAAAAACAAGAAACTTATCCACAAAAAGTTTCAGCAAAAATTGAGTGTCATTTTTTTTTTTTTTTAAGAGTCGAATATGTGAATTTCTTTTCGGGGGTGGGGAGAGACGGGAGGTGGGAGAGGGGAGAGGGGAGAGGGTGGAGAGACCGATGACCACAGCAATAGTCTGGCTTTTAATTAATAGGTTTAATCAGTAACTTCAATCAGTAACGCCAAAGTAAAGAAGACGAACTCAAAACACTACAAATTATTACAACGGAAAGGTCATACAAGGTCATACAAGGTCAATGAGGTCACTAACGACTCAAGTACAATGTCATTCGAGATCTTAACCCCGAGATTAAAAAGGACATAGAGAGTAACTTTCATCAAAACTGAATTAAATGACCTTTTGCTCCCCCCAGGAAAGGTCAGCCAGCCAGCCAGCCAGCCAGCCAGCCAGCCAGCCAGCCAGCCAGCATCCTCAAACGATTACATAAGTGCTACCTCAAACTTGACTTAACCTACGAACGATGATTATAAAAGTCTTAACAATATTGGATTTCAGACAGACAGACAGACAGACAGACAGACAGACAGACACACACACTAAGAAACATGAAAAACAAAAAAAAACGGAGCCAAAATCGCACGTGTAAGACAGAGAGGAGTGATGACTGATGGGGGGCAGCAGATCACGTCCTCTCTAAGGCACACCAAAGTTATCCAATAAAGTGGTGACCAGAATAACCACACTACTACCACACTATGACCACACTATGACCACACTATGACCATACTATGACCACACTACTACCACACTATTACCACACTATGACCATACTATGACCACACTATTACCACACTATGACCACACTATTACCACACTATGACCACACTACTACACCGCCACACTGCTACATTATTACCATACTAACCACACTACTATTACCATACTAACCACACTACTATTACAATCCCACCACACCACAAGACTACCACACTACTATACTAATACTACTCCACCACACTACTACCACACCACCGAGGAGAAGAAGACACACCAGGCGAGGAAGACACACCAGGGGAGGAAGACACACCAGGTGAGGAAGACACACCAGGGGAGGGAAGACACACCAGGGGAGGTAGACACACCAGGTGAGGGAAGACACACCAGGGGAGGAAGACACACCAGGGGAGGAAGACACATCAGGGGAGGGAAGACACACCAGGGGAGGAAGACACACCAGGTGAGGGAAGACACACCAGGGGAGGAAGACACACCAGGGGAGGAAGACACACCAGGGGAGGGAAGACACACCTGGGGAGGAAGACACACCAGGGGAGGGAAGACACACCAGGGGAGGGAAGACACACCAGGGGAGGGAAGACACACCAGGGAGGGAAGACACACCAGGTAAGGAAGACACACCAGGGGAGGGAAGACACACCAGGGGAGGGAAGACACACCAGGTGAGGGAAGACACACCAGGGGAGGAAGACACACCAGGGGAGGGAAGACACACCAGGGGAGGAAGACACACCAGGTGAGGAAGACACACCAGGGGAGGAAGACACACCAGGGGAGGAAGACACACCAGGGGAGGAAGACACACCAGGGGAGGGAAGACACACCAGGGGAGGAAGACACACCAGGTGAGGAAGACACACCAGGGGAGGAAGACACACCAGGTGAGGAAGACACACCAGGGGAGGGAAGACACACCAGGGGAGGAAGACACACCAGGGGAGGGAAGACACACCAGGGGAGGAAGACACACCAGGGGAGGGAAGACACACCAGGGGAGGGAAGACACACCAGGGGAGGAAGACACACCAGGTGAGGAAGACACACCAGGTGAGGAAGACACACCAGGGGAGGAAGACACACCAGGGGAGGAAGACACACCAGGGGAGGGAAGACACACCAGGGGAGGAAGACACACCAGGGGAGGAAGACACACCAGGGGAGGGAAGACACACCAGGGGAGGAAGACACACCAGGTGAGGAAGACACACCAGGGGAGGAAGACACACCAGGGGAGGAAGACACACCAGGGAGGGAAGACACACCAGGGGAGGAAGACACACCAGGGAGGAAGACACACCAGGGGAGGAAGACACACCAGGGAGGAAGACACACCAGGGGAGGAAGACACACCAGGGGAGGAAGACACACCAGGGGAGGGAAGACACACCAGGGGAGGAAGACACACCAGGGAGGAAGACACACCAGGGGAGGAAGACACACCAGGGAGGAAGAGACACCAGGGGAGGAAGACACACCAGGTGAAGACACAGCAGGGGAGGAAGACACACCAGGGGAGGGAAGACACACCAGGGGAGGAAGACACACCAGGGGAGGAAGACACACCAGGGGAGGAAGACACACCAGGGGAGGAAGACACACCATGGGAGGAAGACACACCAGGGGAGGAAGACACACCAGGGAGGAAGACACACCAGGGGAGGAAGACACACCAGGGAGGAAGACACACCAGGGGAGGAAGACACACCAGGGGAGGAAGACACACCAGGGGAGGAAGACACACCAGGGAGGAAGACACACCAGGGGAGGAAGACACACCAGGGGAGGAAGACACACCAGGGGAGGAAGACACACCAGGGGAGGAAGACACACCAGGGGAGGAAGACACACCAGGTGAGGAAGACACACCAGGGGAGGAAGACACACCAGGGGAGGAAGACACACCAGGGGAGGAAGACACACCAGGGGAGGAAGACACACCAGGGGAGGAAGACACACCAGGGAGGAAGACACACCAGGGGAGGAAGACACACCAGGGAGGAAGACACACCAGGGGAGGAAGACACACCAGGGGAGGAAGACACACCAGGGGAGGAAGACACACCAGGGAGGAGACACAGGGGAAGACACACCAGGGGAGGAAGACACACCAGGGGAGGAAGACACACCAGGGGAGGAAGACACACCAGGGGAGGAAGACACACCAGGGAGGAAGACACACCAGGGGAGGAAGACACACCAGGGAGGAAGACACACCAGGGGAGGAAGACACACCAGGAGGAAGACACCAGGGGAGGAAGACACACCAGGGGAGGGAAGACACACCAGGGGAGGAAGACACACCAGGGGAGGAAGACACACCAGGGGAGGAAGACACACCAGGGGAGGAAGACACACCAGGGGAGGAAGACACACCAGGGGAGGAAGACACACCAGGGGAGGAAGACACACCAGGTGAGGAAGACACACCAGGGGAGGAAGACACACCATGGGAGGAAGACACACCAGGGGAGGAAGACACACCAGGAGAGGGAAGACACACCAGGGGAGGGAAGACACACCAGGGGAGGAAGACACACCAGGGGAGGGAAGACACACCAGGGGAGGAAGACACACCAGGGGAGGAAGACACACCAGGGGAGGAAGACACACCAGGTGAGGAAGACACACCAGGGGAGGAAGACACACCAGGGGAGGAAGACACACCAGGGGAGGAAGACACACCAGGTGAGGAAGACACACCAGGGGAGGAAGACACACCAGGGGAGGGAAGGCACACCAGGTGAGGAAGACACACCAGGGGAGGAAGACACACCAGGTGAGGAAGACACACCAGGGGAGGAAGACACACCAGGGGAGGAAGACACACCAGGAGAGGGAAGACACACCAGGGGAGGGAAGACACACCAGGGGAGGAAGACACACCAGGGGAGGAAGACACACCAGGGGAGGGAAGACACACCAGGTGAGGAAGACACACCAGGGGAGGAAGACACACCATGGGAGGAAGACACACCAGGGGAGGAAGACACACCAGGAGAGGGAAGACACACCAGGGGAGGGAAGACACACCAGGGGAGGAAGACACACCAGGGGAGGAAGACACACCAGGGGAGGAAGACACACCAGGGGAGGAAGACACACCAGGGGAGGGAAGACACACCAGGGGAGGAAGACACACCAGGGGAGGAAGACACACCAGGTGAGGAAGACACACCAGGGGAGGAAGACACACCAGGGAGGAAGACACACCAGGGGAGGAAGACACACCAGGTGAGGAAGACACACCAGGGGAGGGAAGACACACCAGGGGAGGAAGACACACCAGGGGAGGAAGACACACCAGGGGAGGAAGACACACCAGGGGAGGAAGACACACCAGGGGAGGAAGACACACCAGGGGAGGAAGACACACCAGGGGAGGGAAGACACACCAGGGGAGGGAAGACACACCAGGGGAGGAAGACACACCAGGGGAGGGAAGACACACCAGGGGAGGAAGACACACCAGGGGAGGAAGACACACCAGGGGAGGGAAGACACACCAGGGGAGGGAAGACAAGGACCAAGTATGAGAGGGTGTGTTATTGGTGGCGTGTGGAACAGACCTCAGAACCCCCCCCCCCCCCACCACCACCACGGAGGTACTTGGCCCACCAGTCTGGAATGTTCAACAGGCTCTCCACTACCACCACCACCACTATCACCATCACTACCACCATCACTACCACCATCACCATCAACAACAACTATCACCCAACCACCACCACCACTATCACCATCACTACCACCATCACACCATCAACAACAACTATCACCCAACCACCACCACCACTATCACCATCACTACCACCATCACCATCAACAACAACTATCACCCAACCACCAACACATCTACCATCATCGACCACCACCACCACCACCAACAACAACAACAACAACCAGAAAGCAATTATGACTACTTAAATGACCATAAAATTTTACATCACAAACACACCTACAAATAGTCTTCACACACACACGCACGCACACACACACACGCACACACACACACACACACACACGCACACACACACACACACACCAATCTTACTCCAGCAATATCTAAATGTATTGTGACGAGGAGGATTTGTGACGTCATCATCTTGAAAACTACCCAAAAGTACGAGGAGGATTTGTGACGTCATCATCTTGTAAACTACCCAAAAGTACGAGGAGGATTTGTGACGTCATCATCTTGTAAATCTATAACAGGTCGAGATCAGCCAATCAGGGCAGCTTTAAGAGGCTGAACCAATGAGCTCCTTCAAGAAAACCCAGAGACTGTGTTGTTCTGTGATGTTATTGGTCCACATTATGATGACGTGGAGGGGAGAGGAGGGGGGTGAAGGGGGGGGGTGGAGAAGGGAGAGAGAGAGAGAGAGAGAGAGAGAGAGAGAGAGAGAGAGAGAGAGAGAGAGAGAGAGGATGGAAGAGTGAGAGAAATGTGAGGTTAAAGGTGGAATGAAAAGAGAGGTAGAGGAAGGGGGGAGGGGAAGAGAGTTGGGGGAAGAGGGGGAAGTGGGAGTTGCAGAGAGAGAGAGAGAGAGAGAGAGAGAGAGAGAGAGAGTGCGTCACCTGCTGTAGCCACGGCCTTGACCTACTTTCCTCAGTTCCCCCTCAACCCCTACCCTTTCCCACCCTTGAGAGGAGGGGAAAGAGAAAGAGGGAGGGAGGGAGACAGATAGCGAGGACGAGGAAGGGAGGCAGCACAGGGAGACGAGATATTGGACAGAAGAGATAAGGGCAATGGACAGCAGGTGAGGCAGACCCGAGCCCCACACACAGCTAAGAGAGAGAGAGAGAGAGAGAGAGAGAGAGAGAGAGAGAGAGAGAGAGAGAGAGAGAGAGACCAGCTGAGGGGGGGGGGGGGACTACTGGTACTGATATTTTATTTTCACAGGAAATTGAGGAGTGAGTTATTTGAGGGTGGAGGAGGGAGGGGTGCAATGATGATGGTGATGATGGTGATGGTGATGGTGATGATGATGATGATGGTGGTGATGGTGGTGGTGATGGTGATGATGATGATGGTGATGATGGTGATGGTGGTGATGATGATGATGATGATGATGGTGGTGATGGTGATGATGATGATGATGGTGGTGGTGGTGATGGTGGTGATGATGATGATGGTGATGGTGATGATGGTGATGGTGATGGTGATGATGGTGATGATGGTGATGGTGATGGTGATGATGGTGATGATGGTGATGGTGATGATGATGATGGTGATGGTGATGATGGTGATGGTGATGGTGATGATGGTGATGATGATGATGGTGATGATGATGATGATGATGGTGATGGTGATGATGGTGATGATGGTGATGGTGATGGTGATGATGATGATGATGATAATAACAATAATAATAATAAAACAAAAAACAACAATAATAATAATAATAATAATAATAATAATAATAATAATAATAACAATAATAATAATAAAACAACAAAAACAATAATAACAACAGAAAATTTATCAAGAGAAGCAAAAAAAAAAAAACCGAAAATGGAATAAAGCAGAGGTGATAAACATGGGAATAAGACAAGACAAAAAACAGCTGTAAACTAGCTGTGGTGAAGCTATGGAGAGAGAGAGAGAGAGAGAGAGAGACGCCTGGGAGCTGTAGGTTGGTTCCTTTATTCAGGTGACAGCGACCCGTGACGTCACCCATCAACATTTGACGCCTCCTCTCCAGCCACCACACATGTATAACACACACACCTGCCCCACACCTGTCCTCCTGCCCACTGGACACACCTGCCGCCCCCTCACCCCCTGGACACGCCTGACCTGCCGCCACAGTCATCATCACTACACCCACTGCCACACCATCACCACTACACCCACTGTCACATCATCATCACTACACCCACTGTCACATCATCATCACTACACCCACTGTCACACCATCACCACTACACCCACTGTCACACCATCAACACTACACCCACTGTCACACCATCATCACCACACCCACTGTCACATCATCATCACTACACCCACTGTCACACCATCATCACCACACCCACTGTCACACCATCATCACCACACCCACTGTCACACCATCATAACCACACCCACTGTCACACCATCATCACTACACCCACTGTCACACCATCATCACCACACCCACTGTCACACCATCACCACTACACCCACTGTCACACCATCATCACCACACCCACTGTCACACCATCATCACCACACCCACTGTCACACCATCATCACTACACCCACTGTCACACCATCATCACCACACCCACTGTCACACCATCACCACTACACCCACTGTCACACCATCATCACCACACCCACTGTCACACCATCATAACCACACCCACTGCCACACCATCACCACTACACCCACTGTCACACCATCACCACTATACCCACTGCCACACCATCATCACCACACCCACTGCCACACCATCATCACCACACCCACTGTCACACCATCATAACCACACCCACTGTCACACCATCACCACTACACCCACTGTCACACCATCACCACACCCACTGTCACACCATCATCACCACACCCACTGTCACACCATCATCACTACACCCACTGTCACACCATCATCACTACACCCACTGTCACACCATCATCACTACACCCACTGTCACACCATCATAACCACACCCACTGCCACACCATCATCACCACACCCACTGTCACACCATCATCACTACACCCACTGTCACACCATCATCACTACACCCCCTACACCACCACTACACCCCCTTACACCACCACTACACCCCCTTACACCACCACTACACCCTCTACACCACCACTACACCCCCTTACACCACCACTACACCCCCTTACACCACCACTACACCCCCTTACACCACCACTACACCCCCTTACACCACCACTACACCCCCCTACACCACCACTACACCCCCTTACACCACCACTACACCCTCCTACACCACCACTACACCACCTTACACCACCACTACACCCCCTTACACCACCACTACACCCCCTTACACCACCACTACACCCCCTTACACCAGCAGGCAGAGCGTCATCACCACACTATCACCGGTAACCATTATCAACGCCGGCCCAACCTACGCCAGGCAATCAACACAACAACACTGCCATCACCTAGTGGGAGAGAGAGAGAGAGAGAGAGAGAGAGAGAGAGAGAGAGAGAGAGAGAGAGAGAGAGACTCTGGCCCCCAGGGTGCGAAGTTCACAGTCTTAAAGGTGACCCCACCATCCACAGCAAAACCCAGATAATGCTAGGTCTACACTCACCTTCCCCCCCTGCCCCCACCCCTACCCCACTACCCCTCCCATACCCCCCCCCCTCCTGGGCAGATCACCACCCTCAGGGACCCCTCTAGAGCTAGGCACGGTCACCAGGGCGTCACCAGGGCGTCACCAGGTAGAGTGACGGTGGTGTGAAGGAGTCGAGGTTTGGCCTTAAAGCTGCCGTGTCGAGCCGTACCGACTGAAGGTCATAACAGCCCCAAGCAGCGGCGGCCCTTGGTGGTCCAGTCCCTCACATCCAGCCCCGCTCTGGTTGCTCCATACCTCATACATGCTAGCTAGCCCCTTACATGGTAGACCCTCATCCTTATACATGCCTGTCAGCCCCTCAACTCCATACATGATTGCTAGCCCTCATCCATGCCTGCTAGCCCTCATCCATGCCTGCTAGCCCTCATCCATGCCTGCTAGTCCCTTATCATCATACACGCTAGCCCTCATCCTCATACACATCAGACCCTTATCCCCATACATGTTAACCTCCACCCTTATATTCCTAACCCTCATACTTCCCTATACTTATAAAACTTACTCCAAAAATACCAGAAAAAGTTTAAAATCACACTAACATATTTTTACAGTCGAACTTCATCCAAGACAAACATATAGGAACAGTGTGTATGTATTTCAGAACAGTTTGGTGGGTAAGGGAGAGAGTTCGAGTCCTGCCATCATAGGTTCCAATAATACGTGGTGGTGGCAGTGTGACTTAAGACTCCATGAGGGACGGACGGTCGGATGGACGGCCCTCCCTCCCTCCCTCCCTCCTCAGCAACCTGTGGAGTTGGTGTTACTTTAATCTTTTTCCTCTTCTTCTTCTTTGTTGTTTTATTTATTCCATTTGTTTTTGTTATAATACATTAAAATCCACCCATGTTTATTATTAATGAGATGAACTGAAACCAAGACTCAAATCTCAAAAAATTCGTTTAATTATTTTAGTGACCAGATTGCAGACGTGACACACACACCCCCCTCCCCCCAACACACTTCACTGGCTTCTTTAAGATTTGACACAATGATCGATTACCAGGAAGGTCGTAAACTAAAAAAATAAAATGACCTTACCTGTACACCTTGAAGGGGGGTAACTTACCTGGCTAAACTGATCTATGACACAAATATTGATTGATTTTTTTTTAAGTTGCGTAAGGTGAGACGCAAGAGTAATTCCACCCCTCCTCTCTCTTCCACACCCACCCCTCCCCCTCTTCCACACCTCCCCCCCCCCACAAAAAAAAAATCATAAGTTAAAATTTTCCCTCAAGCGGTGACGTGAAAAATATTACTGATGCAAAATTATCGTAAGTAGAAAAAGAATTAACGTAATGTCGTTTTAGTACCCGGAATGACACAGGTCTTTATGCCTCGAGAGAGAGAGAGAGAGAGAGAGAGAGAGAGAGAGAGAGAGAGAGAGAGAGAGAGAGAGAGAGAGAGAGAGAGAGTTTATCGATTAATCTCAGGAAATATCTCGGGTCATCGCCCCCCCCCCCCCTCCTTCCTTCAACACAAAATAAGTCATTTGCATCCGCCAGGTGAATAGTCTCAACACAGGTATACATCACGTCTCCCCTCACCTGTCCTTAATTACGGGCTGATGTGATTAGTTACCTTTTCATTAAGTTAAATAACAGTAACTACACAGCAACAACAACATCAACAATAACAACAACAACACAAACATAACAAAAGTAACGTAACATCAGTAGTAATAACAAACGTAACAGCAAACAACTACAACAACAACACAAATGAAAGTAGTAAAGTCATACTAAAGTGTAAATATCCACAACAACTACCAACACCACCTTAATGAACACCCTTTTCAAAATAGTCGGCTCTTCCTTTATTTATCCCCGTTGATAAATCACAGAAAAACTTGATGAATGAAATTAAGAGGACACAGCATCACGTCCGGCTATGATTAGACGACCAATGAGAAGCGCTGGTCTCCCCATGACGTCAGCGCTATCAGGTAAAGGGGAGTATTGATTGGTTTCACCTGTTGAGAGTACCTGGCCAATAGGGATGGGTCTTCGGGGCGATCTTGGTGATGTAAATTATGACCTAAGATTATGACGTGAATTTTTTTTTCCCAGTACTTGATAACCTAACCTAACCTAACCTAACCTAACCTAACCTAACCTGACCTGACCTGACCTGACCTGACCTGACCTAACCTAACCTAACCTGTATAATGTGTATGAATTATTTACTATGCTTATATATACATTCCTCACTATACATTATATACCGTATATTCCGACCATACACACATGGAAAATTATATACATTTCCTACCATACACACCTGGAATCATCTGGAATCACACACACCTGGAATCATACACACCTGGCATCACACACACCTGGAATCATACACACCTGGAATCACACACACCTGGCATCAGACACACCTGGAATCATACACACCTGGAATCACACACACCTGGAATCATACACACCTGGCATCACACACACCTGGAATCATACACACCTGGCATCACACACACCTGGAATCATACACACCTGGCATCACACACACCTGGAATCATACACACCTGGAATCACACACACACCTGGAATCATACACACCTGGCATCACACACACCTGGCATCATACACACCATAAGTCTCAGTGCAATATTCCTCATGCGTGTTGCAGGACATACAAACAGACAGAGTATAAACAAACACACGGACATAGCTAAGGCAGAACTGATCTCTGTCTTCACTTGACTTCACTAATCTTCTAATTATTTCTCCTTAAGCAACAACAACAACAACAAATACAACAATAATAATAATAATAACAAAAATAATAAAAACAACAATAACAACAATAATAATAATAATAATAATAATAATAATAATAATAATAATAATAATAATAATAAAAAATCAAGTAAAAAATAAAATATGAAAAAAAAAATAAAAATCCTAAAAAAATTATTAGAGAGAATATGGAGTGTGTGTGTGTGTGTGTGTGTGTGAGAGGGCAGTATAAAAAATACGAAGGGAGACGACCAGCAGTAATGTGGGAGTGACGGGTCAAAAATGGTGCACCACGAGAAGTGACCGAGAGATTATTATATTATACTGTTCCCTCCCTCCCTCCTTTCCTCCCTCCTACCCCTCCTTCTTACCCCTCCTTTCCCTCCCTCCTACCCCCCTTTCCTCCCTCCTACCCCTCCTTCCCCTCCTTCTTACCCCTCCTTTCCCTCCCTCCTACCCCTCCTTTCCTCCCTCCTACCCCTCCTTTCCTCCTTCTAATCATTGTTCCCTTGTTATTGTTTATCACGTATTCTTTATAGACTATTTACTCTCTCTCTCTCTCTCTCTCTCTCTCTCTCTCTCCCCATTCTCATTCTTTCCTCCCCCCCCCGTCACTCAATCATCTCCGTTTAAGGCAGTCACTCACTTTCACACCCATTAAACGCACTCCTTGTCACTCACTCACTCACACACTCACCCACACACTAGCCACCCACCATCTCTATACCAAGCCACCCTCCATCTCTACCAAGCCACCCACCCACCTACCTACCTACACGCAAGCCACCCACCATGTCTCTACCAAGCCACCCACCATCTCTCTACCAAGCCACCCACCATCTCTCTACCAAGCCACCCACCATCTCTCTACCAAGCCACCCACCACCTCTACCAAGCCACCCACCATCTCTCTACCAAGCCACCCACCACCTCTACCAAGCCACCCACCATCTCTCTACCAAGCCACCCACCACCTCTACCAAGCCACCCACCCACCTACCTACCTACACGCAAGCCACCCACCATCTCTCTACCAAGCCACCCACCATCTCTCTACCAAGCCACCCACCATCTCTCTACCAAGCCACCCACCATCTATCCACTAAGCCACCCACCATCTCTCTACCAAGCCACCCACCATCTCTCTACCAAGCCACCCACCACCTCTACCAAGCCACCCACCACCTCTCTACCAAGCCACCCACCACCTCTCCTAAGCCACCCACCATCTCTCTACCAAGCCACCCACCATCTCTCTACCAAGCCACCCACCACCTCTACCAAGCCACCCACCATCTCTCTACCAAGCCACCCACCACCTCTACCAAGCCACCCACCCACCTACCTACCTACACACAAGCCACCCACCATGTCTCTACCAAGCCACCCACCATCTCTCTACCAAGCCACCCACCACCTCTACCAAGCCACCCACCACCTCTCTACCAACCCACAGCGCACAGTTACCAGAAAAAATGCAACACCCCCCCCCCCCCCCCGTCAAGGTAAATGGTTCCCAAAATTCAATTCCTGCGGTAATGTGATCAGCTGGCATCAATGTCCGTCCTTTAAAAGATGGCGGGAGGGGGAGAGAGAAGAGAGGAGGAGGAGGAGGAGGAGGAGGAGAGAGGAGGAGGAGGAGGGGATAGGGAGGTCTCTCTCTCTCTCTCTCTCTCTCTCTCTCTCTCTCTCTCTCTCCTCTCTCTCTCTCTCTCTCCTTTTGACAATTGGCAGTTCACGATCTACCATCAATTGCCTTTCTTTCTTTCTTTCTTCCATCAATTGTCTTTCTTTCTTCCCTTTTATTGGTTCGAGAATTTTACTAACAGCTAAAATTTCACAAAAAGTCCTGATAGAAATTTCCAATGAGAGTGAAGAAAGAATTTAATTTTCTCATAGTTACAAATTTTTATATCAATTCTGCTGTACAAGATTGAACATTTCAGTGCCAGTACAGATTTAGGTACAAAATACAGGTACAGTAAAGGTTTTTAAACGTTTGTACCTGAAAATAATGAACAAGTATACTCAGGTAGGTGTAGGCAGGTAGGCAGGTGTGTGTAGGTAGGTAGGCAGGTGTAGGTAGGTAGGCAGGTGTAGGTAGGTAGGTGAATTGTGCTGTAAATATTATGAATAAGTTAAGATAGCGAGGAGTCAAGCTACCTACCGCCAGCACAAACAAAACAGCGTCTGGCGTTCACCTTCGTCCCGCCTTGACACGATTATAAAAAGCTACACTAGGCTAACGTCCGCCAGTCTATTTCCATCACAAGCAATCAACATCTCTCGATTTTTCTCTCCGGCTCATAGACAGCTACGCCAGACGAAAGATTGCCAAGCCTTACGCCAGGTGTATGATCTTACTTTCGACGGTGGGGTTTAATTATGTGGACTCAGGTGATGTGAGCGACCGCCACACACACACACACACACACACACACACACACACACACACACACTTTAACATCACATGGTACTGTTATCCCCGGGGGAGGAATTAACTAAGACGACAACAACTACAACAATTACATTATTAACAGCATTAACAACTATACAAAAATATCAACAACCACAACAACTCAAATCACAACCACATAAACGACTTTATTCAATCATACCAACCACAATAACAACCACCGCCACAACACAAGACAGCCCCGGCAGGAGGTAAAACAAGTGCTACCTCAGCCACTTGTTCTGACCCATATTGAAGTTTTGTTTACACACTGACCATACATACATACATCCTTGTACGGCTGCCTCACCCCACTCACCTTCCTCCACCTCCCTCAACCTCCCTCATTCTCTCTCACCCTCACCTTCCCTCACTCTCTCTCACCCTCATCTCCCTCACCTTCCCTTACCTCCCTCACCTTCCCCAATATAACAAGATCACAACAACAATAATAACAATAATAACAATAACATCAACAATAACAAATATAACACACAATATTGGTATCTATATCTGGTAATAAACAAAATCTTATCTAAAAACAAAAAAAATATTTAAATTCCACCAAACACCATCTTGTCACGCCAAAGACTCGCCTTAGGTGTGACGGGCGCACCCAGGTAACTTCTGCGTAGTGAGGGGGGGGAAAATATGTCAATGGTGTAATTACTTTACTATGGCTGTATAATTAGTATCATTATATCATTATTAATCATCCTTATTAATGATTATTTCAAGTATTAAAATTATTATGTTGTTCATGTCGACGTAACCCAGGTTCACACGCACACACCTCTGGCCGGACGACTTTCCCCAGATCACCGGAGAATTGTCTTATTTCATGTTATTCTTTGTAATACTTTGTACTTTCTCTCATCGTTATACTTTAAACTTTATCTAATACTTTATAATTTCTTTAATACTATATACTTTCCCTATAATTGCTTTTAGCGATCTTAAGCACAAAAAGTATAAATATTTTTTTTATTTTTGTAATAGATTGTATGCAAGACATCTATTGTAACGCAGAAATTATGTTACATATATAAAAAAATATCCTTATAACGGACTTATAGCTATATAATCCGTTAATTGGAGGGTTTCACATCTAACGGACCTTCGATATAACGGAATTTCCTATTTATATAATCTGTTAAATCGAGGTTTCACTGAGAAGAAAAACTGAAGTGTTGCATATACTTTTCCGTTCGTCCGTCCGTCTATTACCGTAAGTGTCCGGGAATTTTCGTTCGTAACTGTACACCTTAAACGTTTATACGCAGTTACAATTAAGTACTTTGTTGTATTACTGTGCATATCCCCTGTCTAGTTCCTGTCTAATTCTAATATTCAAAATCATTAATTACTTTTCTTAATTTATTCTTCTAAGTAATGCATTAATAAATTCTGCATAATCGTTGTTTAATTTAGTGTTATTATATTGTATTTACTGTATTTTGTATTATAACTATTCTGTATTATAACCTCAGTATTAATTCTTTAGACCAATGTAGTTATGTTAATACATGTGAGTAGAATAAATAACCACATATAAATTACTATAAGTATTAATAACATTTTCCGTAGATTTATAGATGAAAGTTGTAATTTTATTATTTTTTTTTTAATATAAACGTTGAAGGTTTATTTTTCAGCGTTAAATCTAAACACACACACACACACACACACACACACACACACACACCACCAGCATCTACCCCTGTCATATCTGTCAGCGCTCTCTCTCTCTCTCTCTCTAATGACTGCTGTAGGTGAGTTCGTGAGTTCGTCTCCTGAAGGTGTCTGTATGTGTGTACGTTAGGGCCTCTTGAGCTCCCCCAGCGGCCAAAGTGTACCCCTGGGAGGTAAGGGGAGAATAGAGGGGGAAGGGGGAGGGGAGGGGGGGGTGGGGGGGTGGGCACGTGCCTCTCTCTCACCTCCCACCACGTTACCTTAACCTCCCTCCCTCCTCAACATCAGAACTACCACCAACAAACGGCTCAACGGAGAGAGAGAGAGAGAGAGAGAGAGAGAGAGAGTACTGCAGTGTAGAGTACCGGGGCTGAGGGAATGAAGGGCACGGTGTTATGGTGCTGGTAGCGATGGGTGCCTTAGGCCTAGGTACAGCAGCTCCTGGGAGACACACCAGGCTGGGGTGGGGGTGCCGTCCTCCTGTTAACACTACCCCCCCCCCCCCACACACACTCAAGACTACGCCTCCCTAACCCTCACATCGCCAAACATACAAGAGTGTAAACAAGGTCACACGTTCCGTCGCATCAAATATAATTATGTTGTCCGTGGTGGCTACTGCCTCCTTCAGACAGGGTTGACGGGTGGTGTCAGGTGAGGTATGAGTGACCATCAGGTAGGCATGGTTTAGTGCCCCGGTCCAGCGTGATTTAGTGCCCCGGTCCAGCGTGGTTTAGTGCCCCGGTCCAGCGTGGTATAGTGCCTCGGTCCAGCGTGGTTTAGTGCCCCGGTCCAGCGTGGTTTAGTGCCCCGGTCCAGCGTGGTTTAGTGCCCCGGTCCAGCGTGATTTAGTGCCCCGGTCCAGCGTGGTTTAGTGCCCCGGTCCAGCGTGGTTTAGTGCCCCGGTCCAGCGTGATTTAGTGCCCCGGTCCAGCGTAGTTTAGTGCCCCGGTCCAGCGTGGTTTAGTGCCCCGGTCCAGCGTGGTTTAGTGCCCCGGTCCAGCGTGGTTTAGTGCCCCGGTCCAGCGTGGCTTAGTGCCCCGGTCCAGCGTGGTTTCCCCTGGACTGTGACTCACCCAGTTACTAGCTATACCAACACAAGGTAATACAGAGAGGGGAAGTCAGCCCATTTAATAACACTAAATTTCGCCAGAACGAACATTCACGAGCGCCTGGCGTCCCCCGCTACCCCACCAGGTGAAGATAAGTCCGCCATCAGGAGCAGTGAGCAGCACCTGACGCACCCTCCAGCCAGCTCCTCTACCCAATAGTGACGTGTATAACTGAACAACACTCAGCCTACCTCTAACACCTGCAATCAACAGCCGCTGGTGCTCCGCCTCTTACCAGCAACAATGTTTTGTATAAGCTACGCCAGACCAACGTTCGCCACCCTTCTACCTCCAGTGGCGTTCTTCTGTAGTAGGGGAACAACATTACAATACTGTACTCTAAATGTGTATTACTACGACTAATGCTAAACAGGCTGGCCAGAGTACACGAGTAGGCTGGCCAGAGTACACGAGTAGGCTGGCCAGAGTTCACGACCTCGTCTTAAAAATTCCCACGTTAATCCATTCCTTCACCTGATAACACAAGAACGCACCCAACAGGTCAATAAACCCAGGTAAATGGCGTTTGGACTTCCGGGGCGTGACTACAGTGCCTAGATACGTCCTTATAACCATATACAGCAGCAAGAAAATCTCCCGCGAATTTTTAAGAATTTTGCCCCCCCCCCCCTCCCTCCCTCCCTCCCCCTCTCCCCTGAGTCACTGTTACCACATCCTGTACGGCGACACACCCCCACACGGTCTAACCTGGCAAGACTCACAAAGAGGAATATTTCTAATAGATCTTTCTTGTGAATATATCCCAGAATTTATCTTTCCCATCGAATATTTAAAACCGAAAAATTCTTGACTGGGAATATTCTAATTAACAAATTCTTACATGAAGATATTCCAAGTAACTAATTCTTACCTAGGAATATTCCAAGACAATAAATTCTCACCAGAGTTTCCGAGAATTCTCAACAAGGTCACCGAGCGTCACGCCACAACCCAGGGGGAGAGGCGGGGGGGTTGAGGAGGGGGGGTGAGGAGGGGGGTGAGGAAGGGGGTGGTGTCAGCTGGTCAAGAGTACGATTTTCATTTGTTTGTTTTCGTAGTTCAGGAGTCACAATACAGGAGCCGCTTCTCGTTAACGGTAGCCTTCTCTCTCTCTCTCTCTCTCTCTCTCTGTCTCTCTCCTTTCGCTTTCTGTCTCTTCAACTTTATTTCTCTCTTTCTCTAAAACGTTTCTCGAACTTTTCCTCTCTCTCTCTCAAACATCAATAACTCCCCCCCTCTCACTCTCTCTCTCAAGAATTTCTCTCTATTTTTCTATCTCTCCACCCCCCTCCCCCCTTCCCTCACCCCCTACACTACGTCGCAGTTCAAAGCTCTACCCCCCACCCCCCCCAAAAAAAAAATGAAAATCTATTCGCCCACATGAGGTCAGGTTAGGTTAGGTTAGTCCAGCATCACCCACACACACACTAACATCCACGTACAGTCACGAACAAAAGTCCCTATACAGGCTTGAGTCTATGTAGTGCTAGTCTAACCTACAGATGGCGCTGTGGTGTATACTGATACCTTATATTGAGTTAGGTGAAGTTAGGGGTCAGGGTGTTCGTGTACTGTACGTATATATAATTATTTTCCTATTGGTTAGAGTCTTTTGTAACCTGCAGCTGACTGATACAAGAGTAAACAAACATATTACAGGTAAGACTGAAATATCTGGTGTTGATTACCTTAACACCTGACTGACACACACACACACACACACTCTGACTATGGCGGCAGAGAGATGGGTATGGTCCAAGGTAAATTAAACACTAATACAACAATAATTTAACTAACTTACTTGTGAGTGAGATGACTGTAAGGAGTTCTCTGGTGGAAGGTCTTGGTAGGTACACACACACACACACACACTCACACTGGGTATAATCACAACCTAGTTAAAGTTTTGTGTCTCTCTCTTGATGCTTGAGGTACATTAGCCGGAAGAGGAGATTGTGTGTCTTTGGTTTGTGACAACAGCTGACTCGATTATCTTATGAGATCAAGATTCTCGTCGGCGGCAAAAAAATCGCTGCCGGGCTTAATAAATAATAAATAAATATAACGAATAACTTAATGAGATTCGAGTTAACGACTAGACGTAGGTAGCGTTGCGTTGCTTCTTGAGTGAGAACGTGATGGTGGTGGTGGCGTGGAGTGGTGGTGGTAGTATGTGTGGAGGTAGGTGGTGTTGGTAGTAGTAGTAGTAGTAGCTAGCTGCAGGAGGCGGGCTGGCTAGTAGTGGTGGTGGTAGTTGTGGTAGTAGTGATGGTGGAGGAACGCTGTTGGCGGGCGACCTCCGGGCACTGTGGCAACGCGACTGCTCCCGTGGAGGCGCTCTCACTGACTGACTGGCACCACCAACCCTGGCCCTCACCACCACCACCCAGACACACACCACCGGGGGAAGAGGCACTGAGGGGAGGCACCACTGAGGGTCGCTACCTACCCCCCCCCCTCCCTCACTGTCTACCCCCGCTGAGTCACCCGCTAGCCACGACCTCCCCAGTCGACCCCTTCTCCCCTCACCATACCCTCCTCAGACCTCTCTCTACCACCCTCCTCCTACTCCTCCCTTCTCCTATCGTCCCAATCTCTTCCTACCTGTCTTCCTATCTTCCCTACCTCCTATTCACTTTCCTCTCCCCCCCCCCTCCCTATCTTGTCTTCCCTTCTTCCCATCCCCTCCTCCCATCAACCCTCTTCTACTCGGCGGTCTCAGTCAATCTCTGCCACTCCATACTCTTAAATGCCCATCACCTCTACCCCTTCACGACTGTCTCCTGGGGTGAGGGGGGGGGGGAGTAAGGGCGTTAAGGGGCGGGAGAAAACTAAGAGAGGGATGGGAGAGTAGGGAAGGAGTGAGAGAAAAGAGAGGGCAGGTACGGGAATGGGCGAAGAAAGGGGAGGACATTAAGTGAGGGATGGGAGAGAGGGAGAGAGGGGGTGGGAGAGAGAGAGGGGGAGGGAGAGAGAGATAGAGGGAGGGAGGAAGGGAAGGGGGGAGGGAGAAACAGTAGGGGAGGCCCGGAAGAAGGGTAGTGAGGATAGAAGTCTGGCATGTACTGTACAGTAAGTGCCACCATAATGCTCTACCTGATAACACGCTCTGCCACCACTACTGCCCCTCCTGCCACCACTACTGCCCCTCCTGCCACCTTTACTGCCCCTCCTGCCACCTTTACTGCCCCTCCTGCCACCACTACTGCCCCTCCTGCCACCACTACTGCCCCTCCTGCCACCTTTACTGCCCCTCCTGCCACCACTACTGCCCTTCCTGCCACCACTACTGCCCCTCCTGCCACCACTACTGCCCCTCCTGCCACCACTACTGCCCCTCCTGCCACCTTTACTGCCCCTCCTGCCACCACTACTGCCCCTCCTGCCACCACTACTGCCCTTCCTGCCACCACTACTGCCCTCCTGCCACCATCACGTTATCTCAATCTTTTCCATCACGTTACCCCCCCCCCCCAATGTGATATCCCAAACGATCATTATCTGTAGAGAGAGAGAGAGAGAGAGAGAGAGAAGAGAGAGAGAACATTGCCATCACAAACTTCCTAGCGAGATCTTTCTCTCAACTACCGGTGGCTGACGTGACCTTACCTATGACCTCCACTGTTGCCAGATCCAGAAGTAAAAATCTCCATTGTTACCAGATCAATACGTAGAGACCTTCACTACTACCAGATCAAGACGTACAAATACCTCCTACCACAGTTACCAGATCAACACACACACACAGAAACCTTCAATATTACCAGATCAAAGCATACAGACACACCCCAACAGTTACCATATCAGAGCAACAACCTCTTCTTCCTACCGATGGATATAAGTTCAACAACGGTCATATTACGAACAGCTTGATATTACGAACGCCCTGAAGTGCTCCCGATCCC
>CAUDMG010002581.1:1672500-1690000 GCA_958450375.1 Homarus gammarus | reverse complement strand
AAGTATTTTCTTCATCGTTCACATTTTTTTTTCACTTGAACTTAAGATCAATTTCCTACACAGGTAAAATAATGTAACACTCAGCTTCTCTACCTGTGTTTTACCTGGCCATAAAAACTCATTAATAAACTCATTAACACAGGAATAATCTTCCCCTAATCACTTTACCATTAATCCTAGCTCCCCTTCACTAAATATTTACAAGAACATCTAAAGACAGATTATTCTTCCTAACCATCCTAATACCTGACGATCTGTGCACTACCTGAACCATCTCACGGGACTCCCTCAGGATGGCGACCTGCAGAACCACGTTGCACAAAGATGACATTTCAAGAGTTATATTTAGCGTCCTGAAAACAGCTATATACATTATCGATACAAGCTGTGATTCTCCAGTGGTTCCTTCAGGGGGTCGTACACAAGACCGGGAAGGAGTGATGTTATTTACACTGTATAAATAAGATTGATTATATTATCTGCAACAAGACTTAAAATTTGGGTGTAAATAAATGTATGGGTGGGTGGTAGGTGTGTGGAGTGGTGTGTGTGGGGGTAGTAGATGTGTGTGTGGGGGTGGTGTGTGTGGGGGTGGTGTGTGTGTTAAAACTTCCAATGACTGTGTTCGACTTCCTAATTGTATGTTTTAACTTATTCAATCTCAGACGTTGTTTTTAAAGGTACTTGGGGCTAAATTTGTCGACATTTTGAGGAAAGTATACGAGCTTGACATTGTATACCCTGGATTATAAATGGCGATGGTTGTCAGGCATTTATCAGATATGTTTCGTCTCTCGTCAACTCTTTGTGTGTAATTATAATGTCACTTTTTTTTTTGTTGTTTATCTGTGTCACCGAAATGTTAACTTAGCGAGATATATTTATTTTTTGTTCCAGGATGTACACGTGTAGCTTATAAACCACTGACACGTAGCTCTCGTGACGTAGGAATCCCCCTCCTCCCTCCCCCCTAACTGGAATGCTTCAACTACGGAACAAAGACATCGGGTCAAAAAAAACAAGTTCCCTAAAGTACAACTGAAACTATACCGGATTGGGTTGAGAATTACACTTATTTTATACTGTATTTAGATACGTTTTCTCACTCTCGTTCAGGATAGGAAGGAAAAAAAAAACATTTAGTGATGTTAAAGAATTGTAATGGTGGGTGTGTGTGTGACAGTGTTGCCAAGTGATGATGGTAGTGGGTGATGGTGGGTGGGTGACAGTGTTGCCAAGTGATGATGGTAGTGGGTGATGGTGGGTGGGTGACAGTGTTGCCAAGTGATGATGGTAGTGGGTGATGGTGGGTGTGTGTGACAGTGTTGCCAATTGGTCACTGTATCAACTATAGTGTGACGTGTCTGATCACTAGTTGCTCTTCTTCAGCGCGCGCGCACACACACACACACACACACACACACACTTGTAAAATGGGAGCGCCACTGCAGGAAAAAAAGGTGAGGGGACGATCGTTTGGCGTAGCTACCATGTTTCTCCCACCCACACCTGTTATTCTCCCACCCACACCTGTTATTCTCCCACCACACCTGTTATTCTCCCACACCACACCTGTTATTCTCCCACACCACACCTGTTATTCTCCCACCCACACCTGTTATTCTCCCACACCACACCTGTTATTCTCCCACCCACACCTGTTATTCCCCCCTTCACGTCCCCCCCACCCCACCACGCCCACCCCTACCACCCACCGACTAGAAGTGACCCAGGGCTCATTTGACACCTGGTAATTAGGGCATTACTCAGGTAAAAACCAATGTTGAGTATTATGAATATTTTGTTATGTTACCCCCCCTCCCCCCCCTCACCTCTTCCTCCCCCCTTCCCCCCTCCCCACTTCACCCCCTCCCCCTCCTCCCCCCTCCTCCCCACTTCACCCCTTCCCCCTCCTCCTCCTCCTCCTCTCGGTTTTCACGAAGATATTTTGAGACGTAAGCAGATGAACTGAGCTGAACTTGTTACCGATGATAATTAGTCCTTGTGTCACTCATGAAGGTACAGGTAATTTTTTATTTAACCTGTATTAAGGTTGTCTTAATACTAATGATTTTGGGGGTATTTCTTAAAAGGGCTTTGAGGAGGGTGTATAATTAGATAATTTCTCGGTTAAGTAATTCTTCAGCTAGATAAATCCTCAGTAAAGTAATTCTTCAGTTAGATAAATGCTCAGTAAAGTTATTCTTCAGTTAGATAAATCCCCAGTAAAGTAATTCTTCAGTTAGATAAATCCTCAGTAAAGTAGCGTTAGGTAATATGGAATTATAAGTGAAATAACATAACAATTCTCAGTGGATTATGACTCCGATTAAATTCTCAGTGGAGTAAAGTTGTCTGATAAATTCTCAATGGGATAACGTTACAGTCAGGTAAATTCTCGGTAGGATACAGGTAGGCTTCTGTAACCCTCCCCTCACCTCAACCAACCCTACCCCACTCCACCCCACTCCACCCCACCCCACTCCACCCCACCCCACCGCACCCCGAGCTTCTCTCCCCTGGGACCCCTCACTACTCCCGTGGATCTTTACTCTCACCCCTCACCTCTCACCCCTCACCGCCTTCCTTCCCCTCACCTCATTCATCCTCTTCCTTCTACTGTACCTCTCCATTTTCTTCCCCTTCTCCTCTTCCTCACATCATTTATCTTCTCCTCCTCCTCCTCCTCATATTACTCTTCCCTCCCTCCCCCTCACCGTATCTCCTTATCATTCCACTCTCCCCTCCTCTCCCCTCTCTTCACTCATATTTCCCCTCCCTCTCTCCGTCACCATCTCCCATCGCCCCTCTCATTCCACCATCTCCCACTCTGACCCTCTCATCGCCCCCATACCCACTCGGCAGTCCTTTCACCCTCCCCTCTCTCTCTCAAGACTCCCTTCACACACACACACACACACACACACACACACAGGGGGGATGTACCTTTAATCTGTGTATGTACTTAATGTGTACAAGGCTTGTACCTGTAATTACCGGTATTTATGTATTTACACCTGTACCTGAAGGAAGGGCAACACCGCCGTGGGTTGGACTGCGGGCCGTGGGTAGGATTGTGAGGCGTGGGTTTTAAAGGACTGCGGGCCGTGGGTTTTAAAAGGACTGCTGGCCGTGGGTTTTAAAAGGACTGCGGGCCGTGGGTTTTAAAAGGACTGCGGGCCGTGGGTTTTAAAAGGACTGCGGGCCGTGGGTAGGACTGCGGGCCGTGAAATTAAAGGACTGCGGGCCGTGGGTTTTAAATGGCCATAAACTGAAGGAGGTGTTAATTTGGTAAAGGATGAGGAGTTTGGAGAGGGTTGGGAGGGGGGGGAGCATATCTCTCACCCCTCACCCCTCTCTCCTTCACCCCTCCCTCCTTCTCTCTTACTCACACCCTACCCCTTACCTCCCCCCCTCACCCTACCCCTAACCTCCCCCCTCATCCTACCTCTCACTTTCCCCCTCACCCTACCCCTAACCTCCCCTCCTCACCCTAACCCTCACCTCCCCCCTCACCCTACCCCTCACTTCCCCCCTCACCTCCCCCCTCACCCTACCCCTCACCTCCCCCCTCACCCTACCCCTCACTTCCTCCCTCACCCTACCCCTCACTTCCCCCCTCACCCTACCCCTAACCTCCCCCCTCACCTCCCCCTCACCCTACCCCCCTCACCTTCCACCCCATAATATAGTTTTGCGCCATAAATTGTTGTTGGTCAGCTCAGGTAATCAGTGCAGAGTGGTGCAACAATCAGTGTGCACGAGGTACAGGTGAGAGGGAGGCACACCTCACCTTGCACCTCTCACACCCCCCCCCCCCCACACCTCTCGTCACACCCCACACCTCTCGTCACCCCGTCGATTGTTGACAAGTCGGCCAATTTTGTTATTTCCTTACCGTTAAAATCAATAAGTTCCGTCTCATCTCTCCCGTCTCACCTCTCCCGTCTCACCTCTCCTGTCTCACCTCTCCTGTCTCACCTCTCCTGTCTCACCTCTACTGTCTCACCTCTCCCGTCTCACCTCTCCCGTCTCACCTCTCCCGTCTCACCTTTCCTGTCTCACCTCTCCCGTCTCACCTCTCCCGTCTGTCTCACCTCTCCTGTCTCACCTTTCCCGTCTCACCTCTCCCGTCTCACCTCTCCCGTCTCACCTCTCCTGTCTCACCTCTCCTGTCTCACCTCTCCCGTCTCTAAGATCTTATAAGTGCCAGGATTACCACACTCACGACCCATCTCTTGTGTGACCTGAGTTAGTGGTGTAGTGTGTTGATGGTGTAGTGTAGTGTGTTGATGGTGTAGTGTAGTGTGTTGATGGTGTAGTGTAGTGTGTTGATGGTGTAGTGTAGTGTGTGATGGTGTAGTGTGGTGTGTGATGGTGTAGTGTGGTGTGTGATGGTGTAGTGTAGTGTGTGATGGTGTAGTGTAGTGTGTTGATGGTGTAGTGTAGTGTGTTGATGGTGTAGTGTAGTGTGTTGATGTTGTAGTGTAGTGTGTTGATGTTGTAGTGTAGTGTGTTGATGGTGTAGTGTAGTGTGTTGATGGTGTAGTGTAGTGTGTTGATGGTGTAGTGTAGTGTGTTGATGGTGTAGTGTAGTGTGTTGATGGTGTAGTGTAGTGTGTTGATGGTGTAGTGTAGTGTGTTGATGGTGAAGTGTAGTGTGTTAATGGTGTAGTGTAGTGTGTTGATGGTGTAGTGTAGTGTGTTGATGGTGTAGTGTAGTGTGTTGATGGTGTAGTGTAGTGATGGTACATTAGCGTCACATCTCAAAGGAAACTAAACTAAACTAAACTAATCTAACCCAACCTAAACTAACGTCACATCACATGGAAACTAACGTCACATCACATGGAAACTAACGTCACATCCCAACGTCACATCACATGGAAACTAACGTCACATACCAACGTCACATCACATGGAAACTAACGTCACATCACAACGTCACATTACATGGAAACTAACGTCACATCCCAATGGAAACGTCACATCCCAATGGAAACTCAACATCGCACTTCATATGAACCTAACCCCACATCCCAATGGAAACTAACCTAACCTAACCTAACCTAACCTAACCTAACCTAACCTAACCTAACCGATGGAAACTTTAATCCTACCATAGAGAGCGCGACAGATTCAGCGCCACTGCCAAAAATACGGAGAAATAGAGAAACTGTGTAAAAACATCATCAGAGAACACACGAAGGTTGGAATACGGAGCAAAAACACACGAAAAACACACGAAAAACACACGGGGATTGATAGACGGAGACAAGCAAAGGATAAACTGTAAAAAAAAAAAACACGTATTGCAATCACCATGAAAACTTCGCACATGCAATCACGGTAGAAGTGAGAGTTACATTGAATGATAACTTTGTAGTTATTGTATTTATTGTAGAATGTAGCTAGTGCAATCACCAATAAACGTAGCGGCTGCAATCACCATAAACAGATACTCCAATCACCAGAAAAAAAGAGCTATTGCATTAAAAAAAATCATAAATACTGCAATCACCACCACATCCAGCCACAATCTATTGCAATCACCACAATATCCAACCACAATATACTACAATCACCAAAACACCCAACCACCGAACACCTCCTAAAATAAACTACCAACTGTAATCACCACAGAAGAAAAATCTCAATCACATAAAAAATAACCCACCCTTAACTCACATTTCAATCACAGAAAAAAAAATAAACCACCTTTAACTTCAACAATCACCAAAAAAGTGCAATTTCAGGTATCGTTACGACACATCAATTGCAATTATAAACACGTGGTTACTGCTATAGTAATTTACAGTCGATAGATAATATGTTTATATCTATCGTTTATGCTGTGCAAATAATAATAATAATAATAATAATGATGATGATAATGATAAAAATGTCTACGATCTACAATGAGTATTTAGTGTGTCCCTCTACCTGTAACTAATTAATTACACTTTTACCTGTACCTGTAACCTTGTACCTGTAATCTTGTACCTGTATTTTACCTTTACCTAATTAGAGCATTAATTGTACTGTTGCTAGTGGGTCAATTACCTGCTTAAATCAATTAATTTATGGCCATAATTGATACCGTCATCATTATTACTTCCACAACACCCATCATTATTACTATCATTATCATCATTATCATCATTATCATTATCATCATTATCATCATCATTCATCATCATTATCATCATCATCACCATCTACAAACCTAGACAGTATCTTCCTTTCATCTTCTTACCACCATCATCACTCAACACCACCTGTCACCACCACCAATTATCACCATCATCAACACCACCACCACTATGACACTCGGTAATGACACCATAACCACCATCATGGCATTACATCATCACCATCACCACCATCATTACACCATCATCATAATAAACACTCCTACCACCATAGCACTATAACCTATCACCATAACTATCACCAATCTTAATATATCATCATCAAAGCACCATACCATCATCACTATCTGTGTGTGTGTGCGCGAGAGAGAGAAATAAAAGGAAGAGAGATGGAAATAACAAGAATAAAGGAAGGAAGGAAGGAAGGAGGGAAGGAGGGAAGGAGTAAATAAACGAAGAGGTAAACGGGAGAAGATGAAAGAGAGGGAGAGGGAGGGAGACTAATAAATGGTTGAGAAATTAATAGGAAGAAAGGGGGAAGGAAGGGAGGGAGGGGAAGGGAAAGGGAGAGGGGGGCAAGGGGAGGTAAATGAGGGAAGAATTAAAAAACTGTCGGTAGGAGAAAGCATCTACTTACGGTCGAGTCTCTGTGTAGTTTCAGTGTCATTTGAACTTAAGTGAACCAGATCAATTCATTTTCAGCATTCCAGTTTACACGATTTTTTTTACTTTCCAATTTACGATAATTTTTTTTTTTTTTTAGGTTATTTGAACTTTTTTGAGAATTCATCTTTGTGTCGTAAGTAAGTTGAGGTGAGGAAGGTCTCTCACTTCCTTACCTTGGAGAAAAACAAATCGTACAGAAGTTTGAGAATTAAACCTGTTTATCTGTTTCCTATCTTGGTTTATTTGTTTTTTTTGTTTGTTTACTTTCTTAATTTTTTTTTTTTTTTTATCGTTTTTTGTCATTCGGTTTTCTTTTGTTGGTTATTCCTCTCTCTCTCTCTCTCTCTCTCTCTCTCTCTCTCTCTCTCTCTCTCTCTCTGTCTTCACTACATCCCTTGTTCCTTTCTTCTCTCCCATTCTTTCTCTCATTCCTCCCTCTCTCTCTCTCTCTCCCCGTCCTTCATTCCCTCCCTCCCTCCCTCCTTCCTTCATTCCCTCCCTCCCTTCTTCCTTCCTTCATTCCCTCCCTCCCTTCTTCCTTCCTTCATTTCCTCCTTCTTCCTCCCGCCATTATCACTGTAAATCCTCCCACACAACTCAAGATAAAATACACAATAATAAAAAGGCGTAATAACATAATGATGCACACACACACACACACACACACACACACACACACACACACACACCCACACACCACACACACACACACACACATACACACAGACGGCAAAAGCTACCTCCTGAAGGTGATCGATATATGCCCCTCTACCAGGCGTGGGTTAAAGAGAGCAAGGCAAAGCTCTATCGACCTGGAACAGAGAGAGAGAGAGAGAGAGAGAGAGAGAGAGAGAGAGAGAGAGAGAGAGAGAGAGAGAGAGAGAGAGAGCAACTAACACCAACTCAACAACAAACTAATTAACTAACGAGTAATTATAACCTAACTACTAAGGTCAAAAGCTAACTTACCATTAAGTAATTAAATAACAACTAACAATACCTAACTAACAACGATAGTTTATGAATTAATTAACAAATAAACTAACAACTGATTAACAAGTGTCAAAATAGTTAACAATGACAGATCAGTGCCATTCCCTCACCCCCCCCCCCCCCCATCCTCCCTTACCTCACCCCTTCATGCCCACCCCCTCCTCACCCCTCCATGACCCCCCATTCCCACCACCCCTCTATGCCCACCCCTCACCCCTCCATGCCCACCACCCCTCCCATGACCCCCCCCACCCCTCCATGCCCTCCCCACCCCCCTCTCACCCCCCTCCCAAGGCTGACCGGCCAGTGAATCACCGCCAGGAGAGACAACAATAACCTTGACATGTCACTTCCACCTAATCAATAGGAATCATCAGCTGGAGTACACAAAAGGACCCCGTGTGTGTGTGTGTGTGTGTGTGTGTGTGTGTGTGTGTGTGTGTGTAAAAATAATAATAATAATAATAATAATAAACGGTTTATTGAAAGAGCATGGCAGCCGGAAGGCTGAAAATATACAATTAGATAATTGGGGAATGGTTCTCTTGATTTACAAATGATGTACAAGTAACATAAGTGATACAAATATGATATATAATAATTAAGTGTTGATAACTTTTACAATGGTTGGGACTGGGCTGTTCTTGTAGCAATCAGTTCGTGCTCGTATGGGCTGGATGCGGTTGGGCAGGTGTGTGGCCACGTGGTCAGGACAGTAGCTTGGGGCAATGCAGGTGTGCTCCATCCTTCAGGTTAGGTCAGGTGAAGCCGCGAGGTCAGGTCAGGTTAGGTCAGATCCAGCCACAATCAGTATTGCTGTGTTTTTGTGCTTTTCCTTCGAGTTGAAATTGCCACTCTTGTATATCACTTGTGGGTTGATCGTCAATCTTTGCACTGTACTGTTGATGTGAGGATGTTGACAAATTCAGATGGGCAGGAGGAGATGGGGGAGGGGAGGGCCCGACAGACCGGGCTGGCAGCTGTCTCCATGATCAAGAGACCACGGCCGCGTTTGCGGGCAGCGCCGACTACACACGTCCTTACCCTATGTGTGTGTGTGTGTGTGTGTGTGTGGTTGAGATTCGTCCAGGGGAAAGTTTTAGTTACCAGGCAGAAACCATTGGATGAGGGTCGCACGCACGCACTCACTCACACGCACGCAAGCACCTGGAAGACAAGTAGCTAAGATGATACCAAACAATCAACAGACAGACAGACAGACAAAGATGGACGGACACACAACACCACAGAAACAAGTATTGTGGTATGAATCACAAATACAACAAAAACAGTATCAAGTCACAGCAGAAACATAAACAATGGCAGAAGCAGAAAGACGAAGTATTTTAATCTTACAAGTTCAAGGTGAGTGTGTCGAGGTCACCTGTCCTTATACCTGTCCCTAATACACTCACCTGTCCTTATACCTGTCCCTAATACACTCACCTGTCCTTATACCTGTCCCTAATACACTCACCTGTCCTTATACCTGTCCCTAATACACTCACCTGTCCTTATACCTGTCCCTAATACACTCACCTGTCCTTATACCTGTCCCTAATACACTCACCTGTCCTTATACCTGTCCCTAATACACTCACCTGTCCTTATACCTGTCCCTAATACACTCACCTGTCCTTATACCTGTCCCTAATACACTCACCTGTCCTTATACCTGTCCCTAATACACTCATCTGTCCTTATACCTGTCCCTAATACACTCACCTGTCCTTATACCTGTCCCTAATACACTCACCTGTCCTTATACCTGTCCCTAATACACTCACCTGTCCCTAATACACTCACCTGTCCTTATACCTGTCCCTAATACACTCACCTGTCCTTATACCTGTCCCTAATACACTCACCTGTCCTTATACCTGTCCCTAATACACTCACCTGTCCCTAATACACTCACCTGTCCTTATACCTGTCCCTAATACACTCACCTGTCCTTATACCTGTCCCTAATACACTCACCTGTCCTTATACCTGTCCCTAATACACTCACCTGTCCCTAATACACTCACCTGTCCTTATACCTGTCCCTAATACACTCACCTGTCCTTATACCTGTCCCAAATACACTCACCTGTCCTTATACCTGTCCCTAATACACTCATCTGTCCTTAAACCTGTCCCTAATACACTCACCTGTCCTTATACCTGTCCCTAATACACTCACCTGTCCTTATACCTGTCCCTAATACACTCACCTGTCCCTAATACACTCACCTGTCCTTATACCTGTCCCTAATACACTCACCTGTCCCTAATACACTCACCTGTCCTTATACCTGTCCCTAATACACTCACCTGTCCCTAATACACTCATCTGTCCTTATACCTATCCCTAATACTTTGATCTGTCCACAACACAAATCTGTACTGAATGTTATGCCAGCCAATATAAGGGACCGTTTTCTGTAGCAAGTTGTAAAGAAGAAGAAGAAGGAAGGAAGGAAGGAAGGAAGGAAGGAAGGAAGGAAGGAAGAAGGTGGTCGCTACATTAACAAGTCGTCATGTTCAAGGCCCCCTCACCAGCGGTCGATGGGGGCAAATGGTGAGCGCTGCCTTCAGGTCACCTCCGCCTTACTGCCCTACCACACACACACACACACACACACACACACACACACACACAGGTAACCATACAAAGTACACGCCCACAGTTTCAACAGTACACAAACATATATATTGTATTGTTTCCACCACATGCACACAAACTATACACATACAACATACATACACATGAACATACGGTTAGACACACACACTTACCTACAAACTGTCATGTCATACACACACACATACACACACACACACTACGTACAAAAAACCACACGCGTGTATATAATGATAACATACACGGACACGTACAGTGATTTATAAACATACGTACATACACGTATTGAGGTAAAAACCAGACACAGACACTCAAACATGCAAGTACATAAACAATCACACAGACACGAACATAAATAAGTACAGGTATACACACATGGAAAGTACACAAGGACAAATACACTGTACGTACATTAAAAACACATGTACGTACAAATATACTGAAACATTAATACGTTCATACATCTGCGCTACTACTACTTTGCTGTCACTCGTAATCAAGTATGACGATCAGCCAGCTATGGTAAAATGATATGAGTTATTAGGGATGTCACCTTCTGTAGGTTGGTGAGTTTTGAGGTGACTAAAGAGGCCGATAAAGGACCGGCAGGGTCGTCCACATTCGTTGCACGTGTGGAGGGCTACATCTACTGTGGGAGGGGCGGTGGCAGCGTCTTTCCAGCGATGGCGCTAATCTGCCTCGGTTCGCAATCGGGCTAACTCGATAGTATTGACACCTTCCCATGTGGTGCTCCTCCAAGCGTTACATTGTGGAGTAATCGGCTCCCAGGTGACGGGGTCGATTTGGCACCTTTTCAGGTTTGTCTTAAGACTATCCTTACACCTTCACACACACACACACACACACACACACACACACACACTGATACTCTCAACTTTTAAGTATCTTTCACAAACAAACGTCAACACACACACACACACACACACATACTGTCAGCTCGCCACACACACACACACACACACGAGGAGACATACAAGGTCATTCATGTATACACACACACACACACACAGAGCATCGAAACACGCAAATGCCCTAACACGCACACGTTGTTACACACACACACGCACACACGATAAAAACACAAACGTACAGGCGAACAAACAGTCACGCACATGCATAGACCAACCCACACACTCCCCGGACGTGTAACTGAAGTAAATGGCAATGACTATATGTTCAAACGCCAGGTAGTGTACTGACACCCCCCCCCCCACACACACCTGAGTTCACATCTATTGACCTTGAGTACGACGTCTTAAATCTTTGAGTACGATGAATATTATTTCCTTTGAGTACGACGATCTATTGACCTTGAGTACGACGTCTTAAATCTTTGAGTACGATGAATATTATTTCCTTTGAGTACGACGATCTATTGACCTTGAGTACGACGTCTTAAATCTTTGAGTACGATGAATATTATTTCCATTGAGTACGACGATCTATTGACCTTGAGTACGACGTCTTAAATCTTTGAGTACGATGAATTATTTCCTTTGAGTACGACGATCTATTGACCTTGAGTACGATGTCTTTAATCTTTGAGTACGATGACCCTATTCCCACGAGGACGATGACTAGTTAAATCATCACCCTCACGGGAATTAATACACCCACAACAGATCACCATCAATACAGACAAAAAAATATACCTGGCGAACGATTGTCTGGCGAATGGATACACCCGTCGACCCTCTTCATCCTCACTGCACGCATATTTTATTTTTTTTTCGGTTGTATTATTGACTAGACAGCTCACAGGTCGATTTTCTTGACCGATTGACCGACAATGGCTGATGAGCTCTACCTATGAACTCTACCTATCCGTCTCCTGTCCTATCGGGCGTACGATTAACCTCTCACTACCACAGCTATGCATGATCGTAAGTCATTTCGGCTTTCGTATGGTCGTAAGTGTCATTTTTTTTCTTTTAATATCTATAACTAAATACACCAAACTTACCCGATCCGACACCGTAAAGTCTTCCCCATCTGACACTTCAAACTCTCTCCCGATCCCTCACTACAACTTCCCGATTCAACACCGATTTATCATCACCTGGAATTATCGGACAGAATGAATCGCTCAATAACAACAGCCACAACAACAATGATAAGAACAATCACTACAACAACCACAAAAACCAATTAAAACAACACTAATAACTACAAGAACAACAGCTACAACAACGACAAAAACCACGGCAATAATACCAGGGGGTAAAAAACGTGCGTATTGACCATTAGAAACGTTGCAATGGCCGTCAACACTGGAAACAAGATCGCCCACAACGATCAACATTCTTTGCAACATTTGTATTGATCTCAGAAATATGTAGCGGGTCGCAGCAACGTGTAGACTGTAGAGGGCCGCAGCAATATGTAGCGGGTCGCAGCAATGTGTAGCGGGCTGCATCAACGTGTAGCGGGCCGCAGCAACGTGTAGCGGGCTGCAGCAATATGTAGCGGGCCGCAGCAATGTGTAGCGGGCCGCATCAACGTGTAGCGGGCCGCATCAACGTGTAGCGGACCGCACCAATGTAAAATCCATCACATATATATACAATAAACTAGTACAGTCTCACCCAAAGTGTGTTAACTCTCCCGGCCGGCTACTGCTGCACTGCCTGCTTCAGATGTATGAACTTGAGTCTGTTACTTCGAACCTTTAGATTCACTCGTATCGGTTTCATGTTCTGGTTGGTACTGAGACAGTTTCAAACATCTGAAGCATCAGCCTATCAGAAACGAAGCCTATCAAAATCACCCCCCAACTCCTACTTCTTCAAAGTGTGTGGCCAGACATATGGCCACACACTTGAGCACTACGTCCTCGACTGTGTGAAGATAGAACCTTTTAGGGACAGGTCCAAGCACACTGTAGGTGAAATGGCACAACACTTCATCTCTAATGGCAAGATAGCCGACATATTAAAATTGTATCCACTTTTTTGCACTTAGTAACTATATCAGTTCTCTTGTACAGAACCAAATACACAATGTGCTTGAATACCTCTCACGCAAATGTGAATAACAAAGTGTGCGGCCAGACATCCTGCCTCACACGCCTGTACTCACGCATTTGTGAATAAGTTACCCTTTATGTATAGAACTAAACAAATAATGTAAATGAAATACTGTGTAACATTCAGTGCCATAATATCCTGACAACGGGGGTTAATTATTATGACCCTTTGTACAGTAAACTCCACTCAGTAATCCTTTTGCGCTACCGCTCACAGGATGAGTGTGGGGTGCACAATAAAGTAGCCGCTGTAAGTGGCAAAATCAAATCATCTAACCTAATGTAACCCCACCCCTAACCTAACCCCACCTAACCTAACCACACCAAACGTAACTAAACTCCACGGTCACATGTTACCTTATTTCAAAACTCACTCTCTTTGACACGGTAAAATAAATAAATGAAGAAATCAACTCACTGTATAAACGACTCCTCCCGTCACTCCAGGTTCCAACTAGTGCTCTCTCTCTCTCTCTCTCTCTCTCTCTCTCTCTCTCTCTCTCTCTCTCTCTCCATTATACATCATTAACCAAACACCCAATTGTAAACTAAAAAAATTAAAAACCATTACCCAGTATAAGACTTGGAATAAATTCATCCACTTGTAAACGACTAAAGCCACTACGTGTTTAACCCCTATAAACACAAGAACAAAACACCGTAAACAAATAAAAAGCAATCAACACAAGTTAATTCACATGTAAACAGCAAAACGATAGAACAAGATTATTTTAGCGAATAAATAATGTAACTGTAGTGTATAATAAAAGTTCAATGTATATAATGTACACTACAACACATTGAACAAATTACATGTACATAGTGTTGAAGGTTAGTGGACATTATACGAAGGATAATGACAATAATGACAGAATTTACAGGATTATTTAAGCTCTATAAAACACCAATGAATAATGTAAAGTAGATATATCCATCAACAATAACAAAAATATTAATAATACATAAATCAAAATAATAACTAATAAACTAAAACAAAATAACAATAATAAATAACAAACAAAAAATAACACTAATAAAATAAATAATAATAATAACCAATAAACAAAAATAAAATAACAATAATAACGAATAAACAATAACAATAAATACTAATAAACAAAATTAAATTGACTTCATCTACAACAACAACAACAACAACAACAACAACAACAACTACTACTACTACTACTACTACTACTACTACGACTACTAGCAATCACATTATTTCTCTGCAGACTAACCATGTCGCTGAACCATCAAGAGGGGGAATATTTGCTTAAGATTTAGGTGTAATAGCCAGCCAGGTGAGAGAAATAGCTGAAATATAACTAGCATAGCCATCCACTCAATAGCTGAAATATAACTAGAACAGCCATCCACTCAATAGCTGAAATATAACTAGAACAGCCATCCACTCAATAGCTGAAATATAACTAGCATAGCCATCCACTCAATAGCTGAAATATAACTAGCATAGCCATCCACTCAATAGCTGAAATATAACTAGCATAGCCATCCACTCAATAGCTGAAATATAACTAGCATAGCCATCCACTCAATAGCTGAAATATAACTAGCATAGCCATCCACTCAATAGCTGAAATATAACTAGAACAGCCATCCACTCAATAGCTGAAATATAACTAGCATGGCCATCCACTCAATAGCTGAAATATAACTAGCATAGCCATCCACTCAATAGCTGAAATACAACTAGTATAGCCATCCACTCAATAGCTGAAATATAACTAGAACAGCCATCCACTCAATAGCTGAAATATAACTAGCATAGCCATCCACTCAATAGCTGAAATATAACTAGCATAGCCATCCACTCAATAGCTGAAATATAACTAGAACAGCCATCCACTCAATAGCTGAAATATAACTAGCATAGCCATCCACTCAATAGCTGAAATATAACTAGTATAGCCATCCACTCAATAGCTGAAATACAACTAGTATAGCCATCCACTCAATAGCTGAAATATAACTAGCATAGCCATCCACTCAATAGCTGAAATATAACTAGCATAGCCATCCACTCAATAGCTGAAATATAACTAGCATAGCCATCCACTCAATAGTTATAATAGTAAGCCAATACAACTATCCAAACCTCCCCGAAAGAAATAAGTGTAAATAAGACTTAAAAGAATGAAACGATAAATGATACAATTCGCTAAAAATACTGAAAGAGAATCGATAAACATAGGAAAAATTACGATATATGGGATAATTTGGATGTATTACAAGTGTATAACAACAACAACAACAACAACAACAACAACAACAACAACAATAATAATAATAATAATAATAATAATAATAAAAAACAATAATAAACTATGATAAAAATAAATCAGTATGGTCATTAAATAAATACTCACAATAACATCAATAACTGGTAATAAATCACTAAAGTACTCACTTAAAAACCTCAGAGACTATACCCACTTATTTCAACCATTTCAATCACACTTTTACCTCATAAATAACGTGTATGTATGTATGTATATATGTATGTGTATGTATGTATGTATGTATGTATGTGTGTATGTATGTATATGCTTGTACAGTGTATGAATGCGTGTACCCATACTCATACACACACAGACAGATGCGTGTATAAATGTATATCACTTGACTATACACCTTAGCATGTTAGCGTGTTACTCTAAAGGAGGGAGGGGGGTAATGATCGACCCCCCCCCCCCCCTTCCCTCGTTGCATACCTGGTGACGTCAATACAGAGGTAGGTGTGTGTGTGTGTGTGTGTGTGTGTGTGTGTGTGTGTGTGTGTACCGTTATCCCCTATTTACACCTAGATTATTAACCAACGTGTCAGAGCCCTTCCATTACCCAATTTAAACTATGTATTTCGTATTTTGTTTTTTTGGTTTGGCTAAAATACATAACATCAATTGATTTAAGAGCTCTGTGCAAGTTCATTGATTATGCGTTCGTGTGGTGTATGTATTTGTGTGCGTGTAAAGCCATGTGTGAACTTGTGTGTACGTGAAATTTATGTATGCATATGTGTGTATGTATGTATGTTTCTGTATCGGCTTGTGTGTGGATTCTTAAGGAATGGAAACAACTTGAAAGATATTTTAATAAATTCATGACCAGGTGATTAAACTGGGTCATTGTTGGGGCTAGGTCGTTGGGGCTAGGTCAAGGTCAAACAGCGTTTAAATACACTCTCTCTCTCTCTCTCTCTCTCTCTCAACAATTCTTAAACATGTCAATTGTTGTATATTTTTTTTAAATGTGTCAAAGTTATCCACATTTCTTTTTTTACTATATTTTATTCGTTTTACTTATTCATCATTATCGGTCAAAATTCATCACACTTTATTCTCTTTTCTTATATTATTCTTTTTGTTAGTAACTTTTTTTTATTCTGGTACAGTTAAGAGACCAACTTCCATATACCCTTAGCAAATACCTGGTATCTTTTACCTGTTGGATATGTGTAAACCTGTATGTGACTCAATTTTACCTGTTCAACATTAATTAGTACCTTTTCCTTTTACCTGTTCAAGACCAATTATTACTTTTTCATTTGACCTGTTCAACACTAATTAGTACTTTCATTTCACCTGTTCAAGACCAATTAGTACTTTTTCATTTAACCTGTTCAACACTAATTAGTACTTTCATTTGACCTGTTCAACACTAATTAGTACTTTCATTTCACCTGTTCAAGACCAATTAGTACTTTTTCATTTGACCTGTTCAACACTAATTAGTACTTTCATTTGACCTGTGGGATATAATACAGCCAGCCTAAGATGCATCGACACCCACCTTGGCACTCGTTCTTGCAATTTTACCTGGCAGTAGTTAAATAACGTAAGGCTGTATGTAAAGGCGATTCTGATTGGTTAATTTATTTTAAGCTGTTATCACTGTCAGGATAAATATTAAACAATCCAAAGGTAGAAATTTTAATAATAAACTATTTTCTGGTATTTATGATCATGAGAGGTTTCCAAATGTTCGTATATTTGC
>CAUDMG010002581.1:1612500-1667500 GCA_958450375.1 Homarus gammarus | reverse complement strand
AAGTATTTAAGAATGGCGCGTCAATTTATTTATTTATTTATTTATTTATTTAATTGTTTATTCGTTTGTTTGTATGTTTGTTTGTTTATTTATTTGTTCGTTTATTTATGTATTTGTTTGTTTTGGATGTTCTCAGAAGATTATATATTTTTTTTTTCACTGAAGTACAATTACGATGGAAAGGTAAATGAGAGAGAGAGAGAGAGAGAGAGAGAGAGAGAGAGAGAGAGAGAGAGAGAGAGAGAGAGAGAGAGAGCAGCATCAGATCACAACAGCTCTCAAACTTCCCTGGACCCCCACACACACACACTTGACCACCGACGGGTCAGACGCACCTGGCGCTGCTCAGCAGCAGCCACGTCACGTGGTGTCCCCATGATGCTACGACACCACATAGTGAATGAGTTGCTACAGCATCATGTGATGCCCCTCATAACACCACCTGTGAGGGAACTAGTACACCACGTGATGCCCCTCATAACACCACCTGTGAGGGAACTAGTACTCCACGTGATGCCCCTCATAACACCATCTGTGAGGGAACTAGTACACCACGTGATGCCCCTCATAACACCACCTGTGAGGGAACTAGTACTCCACGTGATGCCCCTCATAACACCACCTGTGAGGGAACTAGTACTCCACGTGATGCCCCTCATAACACCACCTGTGAGGGAACTAGTACTCCACGTGATGCCCCTCATAACACCATCTGTGAGGGAACTAGTACTCCACGTGATGCCCCTCATAACACCACCTGTGAGGGAACTAGTACTCCACGTGATGCCCCTCATAACACCACCTGTGAGGGAACTAGTACTCCACGTGATGCCCCTCATAACACCACCTGTGAGGGAACTAGTACTCCACGTGATGCCCCTCATAACACCATCTGTGAGGGAACTAGTACTCCACGTGATGCCCCTCATAACACCACCTGTGAGGGAACTAGTACTCCACGTGATGCCCCTCATAACACCACCTGTGAGGGAACTAGTACTCCACGTGATGCCCCTCATAACGCCATCTGTGAGGGAACTAGTACTCCACGTGATGCCCCTCATAACACCACCTGTGAGGGAACTAGTACTCCACGTGATGCCCCTCATAACACCACCTGTGAGGGAACTAGTACTCCACGTGATGCCCCTCATAACACCACCTGTGAGGGAACTAGTACTCCACGTGATGCCCCTCATAACACCATCTGTGAGGGAACTAGTACTCCACGTGATGCCCCTCATAACACCACCTGTGAGGGAACTAGTACTCCACGTGATGCCCCTCATAACACCACCTGTGAGGGAACTAGTACTCCACGTGATGCCCCTCATAACACCACCTGTGAGGGAACTAGTACTCCACGTGATGCCCCTCATAACACCACCTGTGAGGGAACTAGTACTCCACGTGATGCCCTCATAACACCATCTGTGAGGGAGTCACTACACTACGTGTCTGCTGTTCAACACCTCAGCTCACATGACCTCCGCTGTAAACATTAATCTGTATGTTCACTGTATGTTCCTTCACCTTTCTCTATTGAAGGCTTTTGTTAAACCACCAATGTATGTAATAAGTCATTTATGTCCAATGTATATTTTCAGCCTTCGGACTGCAGAACTTTTTCAATAAACCGTATATAATTATTAGCACACACACACACACACACACACACACACACACACACACACACACACACACACACACACACACACACCATCCTTGAGCCATTTAAATACACTTACTGAGTTATTTAGACACAGGTTACCTCAGTCTTCCCACATATTACGCCACACATGAGCTATTTATGCGTATATTGCGGCATCATACTCCTAACCATATACCTTATACTATTACGCCATATATGTGCTATTTTACCCCATACTCTTTGCTATTTAATATTTTGCTTTTATCAGATCCGAGCTATTTAGTTGTATATCGGCGTCATATATTATTATATTATGCCGTATTTGGGCTATTTAACAGTTCCTTCCTATTATATCTGAGCTATTTAATTATATATTGCGTTATAACTATAATAATATAATTCAACATATGAGCTATATTACCCTATATTAAACCATATATTAAACCATACATTACACCATACATTACACCATACATTATACCATACATTAAACCAAACATTACACCATACATTAAACTATACATTACACCATACATTAAACCATACATTACACCATACATTAAACCATACACTTGCACTGCAACCATAACAACAATATCAACAGCGGTTAAAATTTTACTTATTTTCTCAGCCTTCCAAAACTGGTGGACACACACACACACACACACACACACAGTAGAGAAGGAAGGAAGGAAGGAGGGAGAGAGAGAGAGAGAGAGAGAGAGAGAGAGAGAGAGAGAGAGAGAGAGAGAGAGAGAGAGAGAGAGAGAGAGAGAGAGAGAGAGAGAGAGAGAGAGAGAGAGAGAGACTCACCAGGGTCGGGGAACAGAAGCCCCTCAACACTGCTGCCTGACCTATAACATCAACAAGCTAGACCTTAAATGGACCAACACCAGGAGGAGGTGTGGGGGAAGGAGGGAGGGAGGAAGGAAGAGTGAAGAGGGAGGAGGGAGGAAGGAAGAGTGGAAAGGAGAGAGAGAGAGAGAGAGAGAGGGAGTAGACCTAGAAGAGGAAAAAAGGGACAGAGGAAATGAGATGTGAGAGGGAGGGTAAGAAAGGGGGGAGGAGAGAAAGGGGGAAGAGGGGAAGAAAAAATAAGAGAGGTAAACAAAAATATGAAGGGAGAGACACTAAGAATATGAATTAAGAGAGAGGGGAGGAAGAGAGCGGGGAGGAAGGGAGAGGGGAGGAAGGGAGAGGGGAGGAAGGGAGAGGAAGGGAGAGGGGAGGAAGGGAGAGGAGAGGAAGGGAGAGGAGAGGAAGGGAGAGGGGAGGAAGGGAGAGGAAGGGAGAGGGGAGGAAGGGAGGGTGAGTCAACGAAATGATAAGTTAGTCGTCATACTAGAGGGGTTAAGTCATCATACTCGAGGGGTTAGGTCATACTCGAGGGGTTAAGTCATCATACTCGGGGGTTAAATCATCATACACAAGTGGGTTAAGTCATTATACTCGAGGGGTTAAGTCATCATACTCGAGGGGTTAAGTCACCATACTCGAGGGGTTAAGTCATTATACTCGAAGGGTTAACTCATCATACTCAAGGCATCAAAGACATAATCGCCCACCGCACAACAATGTAAACAACACTCGCTGTAAACAAACAAACAAGATGGTGGCTCACACAAGAACAACCACCAGGGAACGCCTTTAACACATTATCTGATCCAAGTATTGCTAATTTTCCTCCGCTGGTCTGGAGCTAACGCCGAAGACCTTGATATTCAAAAATAGCGCCAGCACGAGCGATCAAGAGCCTGGCGTTCTGAACTACATGCTAGGAGAACGTTCACCTGATTTCTGACTTCAATCGCAATTTTCATAGAGAGAGAGAGAGAGAGAGAGAGAGAGAGAGAGAGACACTGGGCGTACTAAGCAACGTTTCACAGGTAAGTAATGTCAAAGGGGGAGAAGGCAGGTGTCATCAAGATTGTCAGAAGAAAGGAAGTGTCAAGAGAGTGTCAGAAGAAGGGAAGTGTCAAGAGAGTGTCAGAAGAAGGGAAGTGTCAATGTAAGGGATCTCAATACAAGTGAGGTGTTGTCAAAGGGATGTCAGAATTGGGAGAGGTGTCAAGAGCGTCAAATGGGGGGAGGTATCAAGATGAGTATCAAAGGGGCGGTGTCAAGAGAAGTATCAAAGGGGAGGTGTCAAGAGAAGTATCAAAGGGGAGGTGCCAAGAGAAGTATCAAAGGGAAGGTGTCAAGAGAAGTCTCAAAGGGGAGGTGTCAAGAGAAGTATCAAAGGGAAGGTGTCAAGAGAAGTATCAAAGGGAAGGTGTCAAGAGAAGTATCAAAGGGAAGGTGTCAAGAGAAGTATCAAAGGGAAGGTGTCAAGAGAAGTCTCAAAGGGGAGGTGTCAAGAGAAGTATCAAAGGGAAGGTGTCAAGAGAAGTATCAAAGGGAAGGTGTCAAGAGAAGTATCAAAGGGGAGGTGTCAAGAGAAGTATCAAAGGGAAGGTGTCAAGAGAAGTATCAAAGGGAAGGTGTCAAGAGAAGTATCAAAGGGAAGGTGTCAAGAGAAGTATCAAAGGGAAGGTGTCAAGAGAAGTATCAAAGGGGAGGTGTCAAGAGAGTCAAACGGGGGAGGTGTCAAGGGAAGTGTCAATTGGTGTCATGGCGAGGGGTGTCATGAGGAAGGGAGTGATGGTGAAATAGGGGGGTGACAGTAGAAGTCATTTTATTACACCAAGTCACCAAATCACTTTCCATTCTCATTATATCACAGGTGTTAGAATACGAAGAATTAACACGGTAAATTAAACCACTTAAAGTATAATGAATCAGCCATGTAAAACCCCTTAACCCTTTGAGTATGATGTCTTAACCCTTTTGAATACAATGACCCTCTCGTACTCCCCTGAATATGATGATAATGTAACGCCAGGATAACTTTCGCCCGTCTTCTGCCAGGTGTGAAGCAGTTGCGAGGCTAATTAAATTTTTTGTAATATTTGTTCGTTTTTCCTCAAGGATGAACCAGTGATAATAATAATAATAATAATAATAATAATAATAATAATAATAATAATAATAATACAGTATAAATGCAATGACACACACACACACACACACGTGATAAATGACAATATTTTCTCAACCTTTAACCTGATATAAATTTCCAGTGAAGGATCATTGTTACAACTGAAACAAATTAGAAAGCCACAACCATATTCTTTATTATCAATGGACCAAGACGTCATCCTGGGTGGCAGTGATTCCTCCTTGACGACGCGGCGACATAGAGCGGGTCACGGACTTACACACACACACACCACCTCCACTACCAGACCCATGCCCACACCACAAAACGACTGTCGACACTGTTTTAAGACTATACAATATCGACGACACCAAAGACGACATGGAGAAACGACCACAGATCATCACCAAATCCACGACTGGGGACGACAAGACACCTTTAGGATAACAGATGATTTAAGACGACAGGCAAGCAGACGGTCAATGCTACACGAGAACGAAAGAAGTGAAGCGTCAAAGAGGATGATTGTAAGGCCATACACAAGACGATGGGAGACAAATGCTCGCGATTGTGGTGGTGAAATTTGTCCATTACAGAGCGGGAGACCTCCACTCACTCACCCTGCTACACTACACCCTGCTACACCTCCACATCTTGTAACACTACACCCTGCTACACCTCCACATCCTGCAACACTACACCCTGCAACACCTCCACATCTTGCAACACTACACCCTGCTACACCTCCACATCTTGTAACACTACACCCTGCAACACCTCCACATCTTGCAACACTACACCCTGCAACACCTCCACATCTTGTAACACTACACCCTGCAACACCTCCACATCTTGTAACACTACACCCTGCTACACCTCCACATCTTGTAACACTACACCCTGCAACACCTCCACATCTTGCAACATACCAACTTTGAGGCATTACAAACGAGGATTTCAACATCACAGTGATCATAAAAAAGGTATTCCTGAAATTGATTTAGTCGACCGTGCTAAACCGTAGGACCGACCACATGGCGAGGAGGGAGGGAGGGAGGGCGGATTCTACAGGTGGAGGTAAAGTTTGTGGGTGGTGTGGAGGTGTGGGAGGGAGAGGGGGGGGGGGTGAGAGGGAGTCTGGCCTCACAGATGAAGGGAGAGGCCACAGGAGTCGCGTGCAAAAGTAAACGTAGAGAGAGGAAGGTTGATCTCACAGGAGTAGGTAGAGGTCAGGGGAGGTGCGCGCCACAACACAACTGACTCGCGGTAACGTTGGCAAGATTCCTGCGCACAGAATCAATCAGTGAGTGAGTCAAGTCCCGCTGCCTCCACCCTTGCCCAGGCGCACCCACCACTACCCTCACCCGCCATGCCCCGGTCCACCTCACCCACGATGCCACGGTCCACCTCACCCACCATGCCCCGGTTCACCTCACCCTTGATGCCCCGGTCCACCTCACCCATGATGTCCCGGTCCACCTCAACCACCATGCCCCGGTCCACCTCACCCATGATGCCCTGGTCCACCTCACCCGCCATGCCCCGGTCCACTTCACCCACCATGCCCCGGTCCACCTCACCCACGATGCCACGGTCCACCTCACCCACGATGCCCCGGTCCACCTCACCCACGATGCCACGGTCCACCTCACCCACCATGCCCCGGTTCACCTCAGCACCCACCATGCCCTGGTCCACTTCACCCACCATGCCCCGGTCCACCTCACCCACGATGCCCCGGTCCATCTCACCCGCCATGCCTCGGTCCACCTCACCCACCATGCCCTGGTCCACCTCACCCATGATGCCCCGGTCCACCTCACCCACGATGCCCAGGTCCATCTCACCCGCCATGCCTCGGTCCACCTCACCCACCATGCCCTGGTCCACCTCACCCATGATGCCCCGGTCCACCTCACCCTTGATGCCCCGGTCCACCTCACCCATGATGTCCCGGTCCACCTCAACCACCATGCCCCGGTCCACCTCACCCATGATGCCCTAGTCCGCCTCATCCATGATGCCCTGGTCCACCTCACCCACCATGCCCTGGTCCACCTTACCCATGATGCCCCGGTCCACCTCACCCAAGATGCCCTGGTCCACCTCATCCATGATGCCCCGGTCCACCTCATCCACCATGCCTCGGTCCACCTTACCCATGATGCCCCAGTCCACCTCAACCACCATGCCCCGGTCCACCTTACCCATGATGCCCCGGTCCACCTTACCCATGATGCCCCGGTCCACCTCACCCACCATGCCCCGGTCCACCTTACCCATGATGCCCCGGTCCACCTCACCCACCATGCCCCGGTCCACTTCACCCACCATGCCCTGGTCCACCTCATCCATGATACCCGTGTCCACCTCACCCATGATGCCCCGGTCCACCTCACCCCTGATGCCCCGGTCCATCTCACCCATGATGCCCGGGTCCACCTCACCCATGATGCCCGGGTCCACCTCACCCATGATGCCCGGGTCCACCTCACCCATGATGCCCCAGCCCACCGCCATCATGCTCCGGTGATGGCGTGGCTCACCATGTACACCAGTGGGTGATGGTGTGGGCCAGGTGAATGTGGGGAGTGTTGGTTCATCTTAACCCATGCCCGTGATGGTGGGAGACCTGAGCATGATGGTGGCGGACTGTGGGCAAGATGGTGGTGGACCAGGGTACGATGCCCCAGTCCAATACCATCATGGCCCGGTCCACTACCACCATGGCCCGGTCCACTACCATTACCACGGGCATGGGTTAAGATGAACCAACACTCCCCACATTCACATGACCCAAGGGTGGTGGCGGGTAAGAGGCGGCAGTACACCACGGTCTCCAACACTAAGTCTCCACCACAAGCGGTCTCCACTAGTGTGTCACAACCACGATTGTCTCCACTGACAGCACCACCTCGGCCTCCACTACGGGGTACATGGCGTGGTGCCGGACACAACCTCCACCACAACTCAGCCACGGAGGGCGGGCCAGCAGAGTGGAGGGTCAACACAGGTAGGGCGGCACGTGCCACCATCTCGCGGCGCCCGGGATCCTTCAATGGCCCGTCACTTTTGCTCACAAGTCCACGTCTCTGAGTCTTACAATCTAAAATTGAAATCGAAACGTTGTGCCAGAAGTAAAAATACCCGTGAGAGCCTACCTGGAGTGTGTGAGAGGCGGCGGTGGTGGCGGCGGCGGCGTAGGGGCGGGTGATGCACACAACACTAGCCTCATGCAGGGGCCGGAGCCAACAACTGTGGCGCCACACTCTGGCTCTAGCCACACGAGCCTCCCTCACTCCCGGCGCCACGGCCAAGACGCCAGGTGGCGCCCCGCTCCGCCTCACCCTCCGGCCCGTGACGTCACGTGCCTGCACCAATGGCAGCGCTCGGTGGGCCCAGTCACCAGGTGGGCGGCGGCGGGAGTGGTGGGTGAGGTGAGGGCCAGCCAGGTGAGGGGAGCGAGCGCCTCCATCTACCCCTTACTCCCCTCCTGCCCTCTCACCACCCCGCCATCGATCTCTCGTGACGTCACGCGCTCTCACCCAATCACTGCCGTCTCCTGTACGACCTGCAACGCTGCCACTGCCACCAACCCCCCATACCCACCATGGTGCCACACATACCCACCACGGTGCCACACATACCCACCACGGTGCCACACATACCCACCACGGTGCCACACATACCCATCACGGTGCCACACATACCCATCACAGTGCCACACATACCCACCACTGTGCCACACATACCCTCCACGGTGTCACACATACCTTCCACGGAGCCACACATACCCAAACGGTGCCACACATGCCTACACGGTGCCACACATGCACACTATAATGCCAGAAGCTGACACGTGACACCTGTGACGGCAGGGAACACATTGCAGACCTGTGAAAGTACCTGAAAACGAACCCCGCGTTACAACTGGGGACACCTGACACCACCAAAAGACACTGACACTGATGATGATGGTGGTGATGGTGATGGTGATGATGATAATGATAATAAAAAATAATACAAATAACAATAGTAATAAAAACAAAAATAAAAACAATAACAATAACCAAACAAGAACAATACTAGTAATAACAACACCAATAACAAAAACAACAACAATAATAAAAACAACAACAGTAATAAAAACAACAATAATGATTAAAACAATAACAACATAAAAACAATAACAAAATAAAAACAAAATAAAAACAATAACAAAATAAAAACAAAATAAAAACAATAACAAAATAAAAACAATAACAAAATAAAAATAATAACAAAATAATAACAATAAAACAATAAAAACAATAACAAAACAAAACAATAACAAAACAATAACAATAAGGTTATATTTCAAATTATTATTCTCACTACACTGACCCTCTCTTTACCTCCCCCCCTCTCTCTCTCTCTCTCTCCTCCCCATTTCAACTTTTCCTCTCCCTCTCCATCCTTCACTTCCGCCCTTCTTCCTCTTTTCTCCCCTCTGCACCTTCTCTTCTCTCCTAACTCCTAATCGTTTCCTTTTTGAGGGCCTCCAACCTTTCGTCCTCTCAGTCTCCCCACTCACCCTCCCCATCAATCTCCCCAATCTCGCTCCATCCTCTTTTAAGCTCCCCACTTCCCTCCCCATCAAGTTCATCCTCTTGTTACTCCGTCCCTTCCCCTACCCCATCTAGCCTCTAGCTCCCCCCATCCCTTTAGTCTTCCCTCCCCAACCTCCTCCAAGCCTTGCCTCTCCCCTACCTTCCCCGCCTCACCTTCCAGTCACCCCTCCACGCCCCCCCCCCCTCCCCCAGACTCACACAGCTAAACATTGAAACTTTCTTCCTTCTGCCATATAATCAACACACACACACACACACACACACACACACACACACACACACACACACACACACACATATCCATCCACACCAACCCCCGAACTCATCCTGACCCACACCCACCCACACTATGTAGAGCTTCAGTAATAATGTTATCTTAAACTACTACTGTTACAGCTAGGGTCACTTCACATATAGCCTTCGATGCCATACAAGGAGATGTGCTTATTGTTGACTTATTTCCATCAGGCGACCAAAATGTTGAACGTTCGTCGTGAAATGTGTGTGTGTGTGTGTGTGTGTGTGTGTGTGTGTGTGTGTGTGTGTGTGTGTGAAGAACAAACTTGCGAGGAAGAACACCATCACGTCATGTTCATTCCCTTAGAGTGAACGCTAAAGACACGAAACAATAAAACATTTTGTTCAATTCGTCATGTATTGAACACTTACACACCACCTACACACCACCCACACACCACCTACACACCACCCACACACCACCTACACACCACCCACACACCACCTACACACCACCCACACACCACCCACACACCACCTACACACCACCCACACACCACCTACACACCACCCACACACCACCCACACACCACCTACACACCACCTACACACCACCCACACACCACCCACACACCACCTACACACCACCCACACACCACCTACACACCACCCACACACTACCCACACACCACCCACACACCACCACCACACACCACCCACACACCACCTACACACCACCTACACACCACCCACACACCACCCACACACCACCCACACACCACCACCCACACACCACCCACACACCACCCACACACCACCCACACACCACTATCTACACCTATCCTATATAGATCAATGCACTAAAAATAAAAAAAAAATATATATACAAAAAAACCTAAAAAGGCAACAATATTAAAAAAAATATATTCTACCAAATATATAAAAAAATACTAAAAGAAAATATTAAAATCATTACATCTACAATTAACAAAAATATATAATAATAAAAATAAAAAAAATAAGTAAATATTAGAAAATTAATAAAAAATAAATAAATAAATGGACTTAGATAAAACTTAGAAACAAAAGGATAAATTGGAGCTGAAGAGAAAATAAAATAAGGGAGAGAGAGAGAGAGAGAGAGAGAGAGAGAGAGAGAGAGAGAGAGAGAGAGTGTGTATGTGTGTGAGCAAATTACCCATGATGTGAGTCACTACTTGTATGGTGGCCATGGGCAAAATACTCATACACACACATGTACATATATACACTCATGCATGCATACACAGTCATACAAACATACATTCATACATTCATATACTCTCTCTCTCTCTCTCTCTCTCTCTCTCTCTCTGTCTCTCTCTCTCTCTCTCTCTCACAGAAGCTATACCACTAATCCCACTTTCAACAATACGCAAAAACTAAAAAATAAATACCAACTTCAAAACGCCGAGTCATAAGCTGCTTTCAATGGTACAAAAAAAAAATATCCCTCGGCCGCGATAGACACAACCAGTCGGGTCAGTGAGACGTGGTTATTGGGCCGATAAATTAACTGCAGTAATCGAGCTTCGTATATAGAGAATTACCCCTCGTATAGTTTAAGTGTATCTGTGTGGACTCGGTGATTGCGAAGGTGAATGCCAGATTTACCTGTGTTCTCGGGAGATTATTACCAAATTTACCTGTGTTCTCGAGAGATTATTACCAAATTTACCTGTGTTCTCGAGAGATTATTACCAAATTTACCTGTGTTCTCGAGAGATTATTACCAAATTTACCTGTGTTCTCGAGAGATTATTACCAAATTTACCTGTGTTCTCGAGAGATTACTACCAAATTTACCTGTGTTCTCGAGAGATTACTACCAAATTTACCTGTGTTCTGGTGACTACTCAGTAAATTAATTAGTATAGTCGCCTCCAGGTGTGTTTTTACCCACTACCCTGCCTCACCTTGCTCAGCTGACTGTTGCGTATACTGTAACCATGAATGAAACTAAGATACAGAATCGTTGGTAAGTTTCTGTAATTTCAATGTCTGTATTTTAATCGGTGTGCAGGAAGCGTATCTAGACGAGGTACTGTAATGCTTATGCTATTTTGGGATGCTATTTATGGATGCTATTTTTTTATGTAATTTTTGGATGCTATTTTTGGATGCTACTTTTGACCTATTGATAAAGTTAATTAGTTAGATGTCTTCTGTCATATAATGTTCGGTCTAGGGGAGTCTCTCTCTCTCTCTCTCTCTCTCTCTCTCTCTCTCTCTCTCTCTCTCTCTCTCTCTCTCTCTCTCCACCAATCACACTCCTACCACCATCACCACACTCCTACCACACCACCACCACAACAGCTGGCAGGAATCAATTACCGCACTGAACTTTGGGTCTGGTTAATACACCTTGACACCAACTCGGCCTCAGCTCAGACCAATTAAACCAGCATAACTACGGCACAGTTTTGATCCTCCGCTGGCACCCTGACCTGGACCTTGAGACCTTGATCTTGACACCTCGACCTTGACACCTTAACCTTAGACCCTGAACTTAACACCTCGACCTTGACCAAATCCAGAAGTTAGTAATTGGACTCCAGCTTTTAACCCGACGGTGGACAGTTATAGTAAAGTTGGTCCGGTTAGTTTAATTTCACGTAGTTTGACGAGACATACATACATACATACATACATACATACATACATACATACTCCAAGGGACTTTTTGTAAACACACACACACACACACACACACACACACACACACTTTCAAATACCCAGGTGGCGGGAGGGAGGGAGAGGGGGGGCCTGGCTGTCTCAATACTCCGTCGCCGAACATTCCGTGAAAGAAGCCAAACAACTACGGACAAACTGTAGTGTTTACATACCGGGAGGCTGAGAGGGTTCCAGTCAGCCACCAGCGAAGAGTGTCGAGTGTATGGGTATGTCCTAAGTCAGCCATTTTAGCGTCTGCAAGTAGTGTCAGTAGAGAAATCAAGACGTAACAACAGTGGGGACTATCCGTAACGTCAGCCAGTGTCAGGAGTAAGACAGCGTGCCGGCAAAAACTCATGAGAGACAGTGTGACAGCAGGAATATTAGAAGAGAAACAGCCATTACGTCACATTCAAGCAGTGTCAGCAAATATCAGGCGGGCAGGAACATCAACACAGACTGTGGGGGGGGGGGGGGGGGGGGGGGGGGGGGGGAGGGGGGCGGGTGTCAGACAGAAACAGGGAGGGGAGTGTCAGCGCGAAAGAGTCATTAGTGTCGGAATGTCAGCAGGGTGCAAGACGGCCGTGAAATTAACAGGAGAATGAGAGATGTGTCAGGAAAACGTCAGCAGAATCATAAAGAGGCTTCATCACCTTCAAACAGGAGTGTCAGTGGCTACAGGGTTGTCAGCAGGGAGGAGGTGGGGGAATGTCAGTGCGCTGTCAGGACGGGGAAGGATCAACAGGGAAGGTGGAGGTGTCAGCACAAAGCCTAAAGTGTCAGGAAAGCTTATTAACAGGGAAAAAAAAAGGATTGTCAGGAGGGAGGGTTGCAGCGTCTGCAAGGCGGCAGGGAGGCGAAGAAAATATAACAGAAATTGGTAGCGTCAGCAGAGTGTCAGGAGGGAGGGAGGATCAAAGGAGACGGTGAGTGTCAGCACAGCATTATCAGCAGAAGGTCAGACGATAGATTCAAGAAAGAGGATGAAAAGGTCAGCAAAAGTGGCAGGATGGAGGGGAAAAAAAACAAAGGTGTGTCAGCAACGTCAGGAGGCTCCGTCAGCTTCAAGCATGTTCCTTTGCTCCATCAAATATGCCAAATAATAATTCAGGGCATATGTGAGGTGCCAGATCTGGGTGGCAGCACGTGGGCGGCCGAGCAAGGTAGGGTGGGTGACCGTGAGGGCGTTTTACACAGGTGTGGGTGATACATATAGTTAAGTGTGGGTGGGATATACTGGTGTGGGCATGATAAGTGACCGTGGGTGGGGGGGGGGGGGGGGGTTGTGATGTAAAGGTACAATACATTGGTACTAAGTGAGTGGGCAGTAGTGTACGAACATAAGCTACTGCCCTGACGTACATAGTTCTAAACACACACACACACACACACACACACACACACACACACACACACGAATTGTCCTTAAGTACCTGTTAGTGTTGAAATACTATTGAGATTTATCTAACTTGTTATTTTTGTAAAGGTATGTGAACGTGCACCTGTAATACACCGTGCACCTGTAATACACCGTGCACCTGTAATACACCGTGCACCTGTAATACACCGTACACCTGTAATACACCGTGCACCTGTAATACACCGTACACCTGTAATACACCGTGCACCTGTAATACACCGTACACCTGTAATACACCGTGCACCTGTAATACACCGTGCACCTGTAATACACCGTGCACCTGTAATACACCGTGCACCTGTAATACACCGTGCACCTGTAATACACCGTGCACCTGTAATACACCGTGCACCTGTAATACACCGTGCACCTGTAATACACCGTGCACCTGTAATACACCGTGCACCTGTAATACACCGTGCACCTGTAATACACCGTGCACCTGTAATACACCGTGCACTGTAATACACCGTACACCTGTAATACACCGTGCACCTGTAATACACCGTGCACCTGTAATACACCGTGCACCTGTAATACACCGTGCACCTGTAATACACCGTGCACCTGTAATACACCGTGCACCTGTAATACACCGTGCACCTGTAATACACCGTGCACCTGTAATACACCGTGCACCTGTAATACACCGTGCACCTGTAATACACCGTGCACCTGTAATACACCGTGCACCTGTAATACACCGTGCACCAATAACAATAATACACGTTACTTCAATACAACATTATAAAAACACTTCTCAGCCGCCTTCCTGCACACACCAATAGGCCTACACTACACCCCCCCCCCCCCCGCACAATGCCTCACAACTCCCACCACAATGGCTCACTACCCCTCCAAATGGCTCACTACCCCTCCAAATGGCTCACTACCCCTCCAAATGGCTCACTACCCCTCCAAATGGCTCACTACCTCCACAATGGCTCACAGCTACTTAATATTACCAGTTTGACACAATTCATACCTTCCTCTCCACGTGCACGGTGACCGGGGTGAGTGTGTCCGAGAGGGGGAGACGTGGGGGAGTTAAGGTGGGGGAGGGAGGAGACGAGGTAAGGGGGAGAAGAGAGGGGTGGGGGAGGTAGGAAGGGGGAGGAGACAGGGGTGGGGGGAGGGTAGTACGGGGGAGGAGAAAGGGGTGGGGGGAGGTAGTGAGGGGGAGGTAAAAGGGGAGAAGACAGGGGTGTGGAGGTAGGGAGGGAGGGTACGATTGGTAGGTTGGGTGATGGATGAATGAACTGCCTCTAAAGGGTGAATGAACTGATCCGGTACACAGTGAGGTTTAGGTTAGGTTAGGTTTAGTTAGGTTTAGGTTAGGTTAAGGTTAGGTTTAGGTTAGGTTAGGTTTAGGTTAGGTTAGGTTAGGTTTAGGTTAGGTTAGGTTAGGTTTAGGTTTAGGTTGGTTTAGGTTTAGGTTAGGTTTAGGTTAGGTTAGGTTTAGGTTAGGTTTAGGTTTAGGTTAGGTTTAGGTTAGGGGCATGACCTCACTACATGGAACTCGAGCTAACCCTTCAAGGAGTAGCGTCGCACTTAAGATGGCTAACACTAGACACCTTTAATCACCTGAGAGAAACCCCCAACTAATCAATGGGTTAAAATTTATCCAGATCATTAAAAAAAATATATATATCATTTCTGTATTTGGTAAAGTTGTTAAAATAAAGATGAGTAAAGAATAAACGTCTTCCATAGTGTTGTTAAAAGTATCTCTTGAAAAAATAAAACGAAAAATATTGTGGATACAGTATAGTGACAGTTATAACACCACCATAAGTGACAGTACAGTGCCAACCTTCCTTCGCTACTACTGCCACACGGTCGGTAACAGTGCCAGAGTGCCAGGCAGTAGTTCGTCCACCCCCACTTCCACACCCCCCGGAGCGGCACGAGCGGACGAGTATAATGTTACATAACTACTACTACAGCCTTGATGGGGTCACCCTCCCCCATCCCCTCCCCCTCCCCCCGCCTCACTACCACCACACACCACGATTGTAACATCAACCATACACAACCACACACCAACCATACTCCATAAATACCCCCCACCCACACACCAACCATAACTATCTACCATAACGTAAATACCCAATTAATGTTGTACAACCCCACCAACCATACACCATAACTAGCCATCCACACCACACTTCATAAACACCACGAGACAGCAGTACATGACTACACTAACCAACCTTAATACTAGGTTAGGTTAGGTTAGGTTTGGTTAAGTTAGGTTTGGTTAGGTTAGGTTAGGTTGGGTTAGATATGAGACTATCTATATAAGTATCTATTTCTACTATACCATCCTACACTAACCAGCTATCCTTCTATCCCCTCACCCACTCCCTCGCTCTATCCATTCATAAGACGTGTTGTGTGAGAATAAGATAACAGATCCCGTCAGCACATCCCCGGACCAGGTAAATCTCTAATGATCTAATACTGACATCTGCACCTGGGAGTGTCAACCTGAGTCATAGACCATCTTACCCGACCATTAGTTGTTACCAGGTTTTGAATTATTCTTTATCTTATTTATGGAATATTATTATCGTTGTTTATTTTTTTCTTTGTCAGAGTTCATTTGGTGTGTGTGTGTGTGTGTGTGTGTGTGTAAGAGTGCATGTGAGTGTGCTTAAGTAGCTGTGTATTTGAGTATGAATGAGGGTGTGTAAGTACGTGTGAGTGCACGTGTATGTACGGGGTTAGATAGCCATATGTAGGGTGTGGTGGGTGTGAGGGCGGGCGGGCGTGTGTGGCCAGCTGTGGTGGCAGGAAAGTTGAGCCAGGGCCACGCGTGCAACAACAACAAAAAACTCCACCATGTGTTGGCGGCGTGTGGCGAGGAAATGTCTGTGGCGACCACCCTCCCTCTCTCCCTCCCTACTTCCCTCTCTCCCCCCCTCCCTCCCTCTCTCCCTCCCTACTTCCCTCTCCCCCCCCCTCCCTCTCTCCCTCCCTCATTACGCATCTCAACACACCCTGGTACAGTTAGTGGGTCGCCGTCCTCTGTCGCTACAGGAAGCTGCAGGGAAATCAACATCGCCGAGGTCACATTAACGCTCATATCCTAAAGGAGAGCAACTACTGGGTCCTATGGCTGACGAACGTTCGTCTAAGGGGGAGACACCGGGCGCTGTTGGTTGCTCGTGCTGGCGTTGTTTTTTTTTTATGAATCACAAGAGATACACCAGGAAGAGTATATTGTATCCTCTTAGTTTCCTTCTCAACACACACACACAGTCGTTTAGTTATTCCTTACCGAGACACATCTAGCATTTCCACCTCACCTCTCTGCTAGATCCAGTAACTCTCCCAAAACGGTATGTCCACGTTACTCAAGCTCCTGTTGACGCCCCCAGTAGCCCTCCACACACACACGCCCCACAGCTATCCTCTCCTCCCCCTCCCTTACGCTTGACCGAAAATGACAAATCTGAGTGTCCATTACATGACTGAGGTTCACTGTTGACATCCCAGACAACCCCTCCCCTCCCTCTTACCCTCCCCACCCCCCTTCCCTCCCACCCCCTACCTTCTTTGTACCCTGTTTCCCTTCTCTTCTCTCCCCTCCTCCTCCTCCCCTCGTCTCTGTCCCCTCCGTCTTACCTCCTGCAAGGCGTCAGCTCCCCTCACCCCCCTCCCCTCCCCCCTGGAGCTCTCGACTTCAGTCACCAGCCGCTCTTCTCTACAACCTTTAACACAACTACCATAAACACAGCGCCAGCACCGGCAGTCAACAGTGCCTGTATGGTGTTCCTCTTCATCGCCCCACACTGACACACACGCTTATAGATGCTATACGCCAGACGAACTATAACCTCGCCTTTTACACCCACAATGACACACTAATGGAAGCTAACGCCAGACGAACCCTGTGTCTCAAGTTACGCCACACGAACGCCTCCCCCCCCACCCCCCTTTTAAGTCAACTACAGCGTTCATTACACTCAACAATCCCAAGTAAACATTAAAGAGGAAGAGAAAATGTACACGTTCTTGTTCTCACTTACAACATTGTTAAGGGGATCACAGCTGCTGCCACTATCATTACGTTCCTTTTACTAATGTTACTTATGTACCCCACACATGTTATACGATTCTACGAGCTATGTTATTGCTACTTTCATCGTTAATCTGTTACGTTATTGTCATTATTGCTATCATTAAGAATTTTTTTATCATCATTATTACTGTCCTAGTATTAAATTTAGTCATTATTATTATTATTATTATTATTATTATTATTATTATTATTATTATTATTATTTTTATTAATATCATCGTCGTCATAAGTATAAGTACAAAGAAGTACCAGGACATAAAGTATAAGTAAGAAGTAAAAAAAAAAAGTAGAAGTAGCAATAGTAAAAAATTAAGATCATAAGTAAAATAAAATACTTACAAGACATTAAAATATAAGTAAAAAAGTAACAAGACAATAAAATATAAGTAAAAAAGTAACAAGACGATAAAATATAAGTAAAACAACGCACAATAATAAAGTCATCGTGTAAGTGACCATCAATCACAAGAATAATTAATAAACTTCAAAGGTCGTCAATAATTATAACATCCAACAACTTCTTGCATATAAACTTTCATTGAACTTACAAAAAAAAAAAGTTTTAATAAAAGTAGTTATAACTTTTCTCTCCACACGCTGCTATATCTTCACCCAAGTTAATTATTTATAAAACATCTCCACAAACTTTTTTATTCTCTTCAATGTTTAACTAAATTATTAACACGGCGAATCCAGAAGAAAAAATATAAATAATACAAAAAAAATACAATACTGAAGAATTTAATAATAAAATAGAATTAAACTTTAAAATTATCTGGGTAAAAATATACAATTATTAAATGAGTGACAAGTGATTTATCTTTTCCACACGTCTATAGGATGGACTCAAACTAACAAAAGCGGTGACATATTATTCAAAGTTTCTCTTGGTATGTTTCAGCGTGTGTGTGTGTGTGTGTTTGTGTGTGTGTGTGTGTGTGTGTGTGTGTGTGTAAACGTTTCAACTAGCTGATACCTCGTGTCAACTGATGCCTCGTGTCAACTGATGCCTCGTGTCAACTGATGTCTGGTGTCAACTGATGTCTCGTTTCAACTGATGCCTCGTGTCAGCTGATGCCTCGTGTCAACTGATGCCTCGTGTCAACTGATGCCTCGTGTCAACTGATGCCTCATGTCAACTGATGCCTCATGTCAGCTGATGCCTCGTGCCACCTGATGTAAGCTTTTCATGATTGTGCTATTGATTCACCTGAGCAGTTTTACCTGTCCGGGTTAATTAGCACCGTTAACAAGATCTTCCTCTCAACAACCAACAAATTGTTTATGACAGGTTACATTCACCACTCATAGTAAAAGACATTTATAAAACATCTTGCTTCAGAATATCACAATACAACACACACACACACACACACACACACACACACACACACACACACACACACACACACACACATGACGACAAGACGCTATTATTATTATTATTATTATTATTATTATTATTGTTGTTGTTGTGTTTACATGTGCCTTAGCTCCCGTCACTAGCCCACCACTACACCCCTTAACTACAAAACCCTTAACAACTTAACAACCCATTAACCACAAACCCTTAACCACACATCCATTATCAAACCCTTAACAACCCCATTAACCACAAACCCTTAACAACGTCATTAACCACAAACCCTTAACAACCCCATTAACCACAAACCCTTAACAACGTCATTAACCACAACCCTCAACCACACATCCATTATCAAACCCTTAACAACCCCATTAACCACAAACCCTTAACAACGTCATTAACCACACATCTCACCCTCCAGTACACTCCCCACCTAAGACAATACTACCCCGGCATTGTATTACCTTAAACCAATAGCTTGTTGGCACCCGTGTCAACTTAAAGGTCGCCTGTCTCACCCAAAACGAGGATTCTTATCAGCCAATTCGTTCCATAAAACACTTTTAATTACACGTATCATTGTTCATGGACTGTAGGTTATTAACGATGAGATTCACATGGTTGGAGTGACTGTGAGAAAATAAAATAAATGGAAAAAAAGGGGGGGTGGTCAAAAATTGGGGGGGGAGGGGGAGGGGAAGGGGGGAGGGGAAGGGGGGAGGGGGGAGGGGAGCATATAAAGGAATGGTCAATACGCTGCCTTTGATGTTCTGTTTTTCACGCTGTTGTCACCTGATGGAATTAATTTATTTCAGAGTATAATTATTATTACTACCAGTGGGATTTATTGTGAAGCACTACTACCACCACCACCACCACCACCAGTAGCGTCCAGCCAATTTATTTCTAATTCAATTTCAAACTGATGTTGAAGCGACACATAGATCATCTCTCTTAGGTAAACTATTTCAAATTCAAAATAAGTATATAGAAATTAGATCGACTCCCTAGCAAAAATAAATAAATAAAAATCTTAGACGGTCATTGAAGCACCACACACACACACACACACACACACACACACACACACACACACACGGGAATCGACTTCATCAAAACGCTCTAAACTCTCATTTGATTTATACTAACAAGCGTAACGAATTAAGAGTTTTATAACGACAACAAATAATCGCTTCTCGATAATGTCAACACCGGATTGATCAAAGGCAAACGCTTATACAACTGGATATTGTTGCAAGCCATTAAACTCATTATGTAACTTGGGTGAGGTTAGGTTAGGTTACAAGCCATTAGAATATTCTGTTTGGTAAGGTAAGGTTACGTCACGTTAGTTTAGTTAAGGTAAGGTAAGGTAAGGTAAGGTGAGGTAAGGTAAGGTAAGGTAAGGTGAGGTAAGGTAAGGTGAGGTAAGGTAAGGTAAGGTAAGGTAAGGTGAGGTAAGGTAAGGTGAGGTTAGGTTAGGTTAGGTTAGGTTAGGTTAGGTTAGGTTAGGTTAGGTTAGGTTAGGTTAGGTTAGGTTAGGTTAGGTTAGGTTAGGTTAGGTTAGGTTAGGTTAGGTTAGGTTAGGTTAGGTGAGGTTAGGTTAGGTTAGGTTAGGTTAGGTTAGGTTAGGTTAGGTTAGGTTAGGTTAGGTTAGGTTAGGTTAGGTTAGGTAGGTTAGGTTAGGTTAGGTTAGGTAGGTTAGGTTAGGTAGGTTAGGTTAGGTTAGGTTAGGTTAGGTTAGGTTAGGTTAGGTTAGGTTAGGTTAGGTTAGGTTAGGTTAGGTTAGGTTAGGTTAGGTTAGGTTAGGTAGGTTAGGTTAGGTTAGGTTAGGTTAGGTTAGGTTAGGTTAGGTTAGGTTAGGTTAGGTTAGGTTAGGTTAGGTTAGGTTAGGTTAGGTTAGGTTAGGTTAGGTTAGGTTAGGTTAGGTTAGGTTAGGTTAGGTTAGGTTAGGTTAGGTTAGGTTAGGTTAGGTTAGGTTAGGTTAGGTTAGGTTAGGTTAGGTTAGGTTAGGTTAGGTTAGGTTAGGTTAGGTTAGGTTAGGTTAGGTTAGGTTAGGTTAGGTTAGGTTAGGTTAGGTTAGGTTAGGTTAGGTTAGGTTAGGTTAGGTTAGGTTAGGTTAGGTTAGGTTAGGTTAGGTTAGGTTAGGTTAGGTTAGGTTAGGTTAGGTTAGGTAGGTTAGGTTAGGTTAGGTTAGGTTAGGTTAGGTTAGGTTAGGTTAGGTTAGGTTAGGTTAGGTTAGGTTAGGTTAGGTTAGGTTAGGTTAGGTTAGGTTAGGTTAGGTTAGGTTAGGTTAGGTTAGGTTAGGTTAGGTTAGGTAGGTTAGGTTAGGTTAGGTTAGGTTAGGTTAGGTTAGGTTAGGTTAGGTTAGGTTAGGTTAGGTTAGGTTAGGTTAGGTTAGGTTAGGTTAGGTTAGGTTAGGTTAGGTTAGGTTAGGTTAGGTTAGGTTAGGTAGTTAGGTTAGGTTAGGTTAGGTTAGGTTAGGTTAGGTTAGGTTAGGTTAGGTTAGGTTAGGTTAGGTTAGGTTAGGTTAGGTTAGGTTAGGTTAGGTTAGGTTAGGTTAGGTTAGGTTAGGTTAGGTTAGGTTAGGTTAGGTTAGGTTAGGTAGGTTAGGTTAGGTTAGGTTAGGTTAGGTTAGGTTAGGTTAGGTTAGGTTAGGTTAGGTTAGGTTAGGTTAGGTTAGGTTAGGTTAGGTTAGGTTAGGTTAGGTTAGGTTAGGTTAGGTTAGGTTAGGTTAGGTTAGGTTAGGTTAGGTTAGGTTAGGTTAGGTTAGGTTAGGTTAGGTAGGTTAGGTTAGGTTAGGTTAGGTTAGGTTAGGTTAGGTTAGGTAGGTTAGGTTAGGTTAGGTTAGGTTAGGTTAGGTTAGGTTAGGTTAGGTTAGGTTAGGTTAGGTTAGGTTAGGTTAGGTTAGGTTAGGTTAGGTTAGGTTAGGTTAGGTTAGGTAAGGTTAGGTAAGGTAAGGTAAGGTAAGGTGAGGTAAGGTGAGGTAAGGTGAGGTAAGGTAAGGTGAGGTAAGGTGAGGTAAGGTAAGATGAGGTAAGGTAAGGTGAGGTAAGGTAAGGTGAGGTAAGGTAAGGTGAGGTTAGGTAAGGTGAGGTGAGGTAAGGTGAGGTGAGGTAAGGTAAGGTAAGGTGAGGTAAGGTAAGGTGAGGTAAGGTAAGGCAAGGTAAGGTAAGGTAAGGTGAGGTGAGGTAAGGTAAGGTTAGGTAAGGTAAGGTTAGGTAAGGTGAGGTAAGGTAAGGTGAGGTAAGGTAAGGTGAGGTAAGGTAAGGTTAGGTAAGGTGAGGTGAGGTAAGGTAAGGTAAGGTAAGGTAAGGTAAGGTAAGGTTACGTCACGTTAGTTTAATTAAGGTAAGGTAAGGTAAGGTGAGGTAAGGTAAGGTGAGGTAAGGTAAGGTAAGGTAAGGTAACGTTAGTTTAGTTAAGGTAAGGTCAGGTAACAGGCTATTATAAATATTCTGTTAGGATGACCAATCGTGTCCTATTTGGTGTGATAGTTGAGGTGTAAAGTACTCAACTATACCTGTGTGTGTGTGTGTATGTGTAAGTCTCTCTCTCTCTCTCTCTCTCTCTCTCTCTCTCTCTCTCTCACACACACACACACACAAGTGCACCCCCCACCAGGAGCACAAATTACGTCAACAAACAAACAACACAAAACAAACTGTAAACAAGACCTATCACGTGGTCTCTGTAATAGGATCTGGAACTAGTCTGACCTGCCACATAAATAGCACCAGGTTACAGTACTATCAAAACAATAACAAAAAACTATTACTTAACCTGGATATTACATTAAGTATATTAAAATGAGAGAGAGAGAGAGAGAGAGAGAGAGAGAGAGAGAGAGAGAGAGAGAGAGAGAGAGAGAGAGAGAGAGAGAGCTTGTATGGCATAGAGGCTCAGCTTTAGAATACATGAACTGTCTACCGTCAGCTTGGAGCACAAACAGCGTCAACTCTTAACACTTCTCAAGCTTTAAAACTAAATATATACACCGATTCATACATAATAACACACTAGAATATAAATATGTATACATCATAAGGCCTTCATAAAATACACACCAATCCATACATAACCCCAAACCAGAATAAGTCATGTATACCTCATAAAGCCGTCGCAGAATACACCCCGATTCATACATTATACAAACCACAACACGAATAAGTTATGTATACCTGTATAACTAAACTTTGAAGGGCATCATCACACAAAGTTCGAGTCAAAACTTTCAGGGATTTTAATCTGATCAAAAATTTCCAAAAAAAAGTTACAAGACTTAACCTGGACGGATTAAAACTCGAGAGTGGGTTAGGTTAGGTTAAATTATCGTCCTCAATGACATAAACCATCGTCTTCAAAGAGTTAAATCATCATCCTCAAAGGGTTAAACCATCATCATCAAAGGGTTAAGCCATCATCCTCAAAGGGTTAAACCATCATCCTCAAAGGGTTAAACTATTATCCTCTAAGGGTTAAACCATCATCATCAGAGGGTTAAACCATCATCCTCTTAGGGTTAAACCATCATCATCAAAGGGCTAAACCATCATCCTCTAAGGGTTAAACCATCATCATCAGAGGGTTAAACCATCATCCTCTTAGGGTTAAACCATCATCATCAAAGGGCTAAACCATCATCCTCTAAGGGTTAAACCATCATCATCAAAGGGTTAAACCATGATACTCAAAGGGTTAAACCATGATCCTCAAAAGGTTAAATCATCATCCTCAAAGGGTTAAACCATGATCCTTTAAGGGTTAAATCATCATCCTCAAACGGTTAAACCATCATCCTCAAAGGGTTAAACCATCAATCATCAAAGGATTAAACCATCATCCTCAAAGGGTTAAACCATCAATCATCAAAGGGTTAAACCATGATCCTTTAAGGGTTAAATCATCATCCTCAAACGGTTAAATCATCATCCTCAAAGGGTTAAACCATCAATCATCAAAGAGTTAAGAGGAAAAACTTGTACCATATATAACCCAAAATTGACATTAATACTCGGGCAAAAAAATACACAGATAACATACAAACACTTAACCACCTCATACTCAATACAGACTCACGTATATACTAACCTTCAGAGCCTTATGCACAAAATAATACTCAAGGAGAAAATTATTCGTCTCATTAGATCAAGTAATTTGTAACTAAAAGATGTATTAATAAATATACTCTAACCTAACCTAACCTAACCTAACCTAACCATTATCAGAATACACACATATATAAACACTCATACAACAATCATACGAATAAACACACACTCATACAAACAAACAATCATACAAATCTTAACCATAAAAACCTATAAAAAAAACATACAAACAGACAGACAGACAAACAGACAGACAGACAAACAGACAGACAGACAGACAGACAGACAGACAGACAGACACCACCACAATCTTAAATCGGGACAAATATTTTCCCCACAACTTAACCCAACTTGTCCTTAAAGCTGAAGACCCAACACACACACACACACACACACACACACACGGTATAGTCTCAACACCATACAGACGCCATTATGACCCCTGTATATGCGTTCCCTCAGCCTCAGTGACTGGTAGTTTTAGACGGGCGGGGTGACGGGTTATCTGTCTATACGGCATATGTTTAAACTACTATAAATGAAACAGTACTGTATGTGATTACTGACCTTACTCACACGGGAAGCTCTCAACAATGTAGGCTCTGAAATTTAAAAAAATAAAATAATAATAATAACAATAACAGTAATAAAAAATAATAAAAAAAACAATAATAATAATAATAATAATAACGAAAAAATTATAATAAAAATGACAAAAATAACAATATAATAATAATAATAATATTCCTACATCACTCCACCTGCCAAGTTTTATCAAAGATCGACTCTCCTGGTTTAGCGATATCCTGCCTACACACACACACGCGCGTGCGGCTTACGACCTCTTAATCTGACCTCTGACCTATTTTCTGCAATACTATTAAATAATTTGTCTCTCTCCCCACAAGTAAATGTTTTTTTGGGGGGGGAGAGATAGTGGGTCAAGAGGTCAATGTTAGTAATGACCTTGACCTGTGACCTGTGACCTCTCCCTCAGTCTTCTCCATGCTACACAACACCTGACCTCTCCTTCAACCTCCACACACACACACACACACACACACACGACAAACATATACACACAGGCATACATACACAGACATAATACAAACACAGACATACATAAACAGACATACAGTAGCAGCAGCATTAATAGAAAGACATTAGGTTAACATTGTGTGGTAGGTGGAGGTCCTCACGTACTCGAGTTAGTAAGGAGCCCACCAGAGATAGGTCACGTACACGCAAATACACCACCACCACTACTACCACCACCATCACCACTACCATCACCATCACCACTACCACCACTACCACCATCACCACTACTACTACCATCATCATCATCCTACTACTAACACCACAATCACTACCACCACCAGCACAATCACCTCTACCACCACCACTACTACCATCACCACCACCATCAACACTACCACCATCACCACCATCCAAGCTTCTTTTAAAAACTTATAAATACTCTTAATATGCATTATCTTATTATTAACAACAAACTTTAACAATAATAATAATAATAATAATAATAATAATAATAATAACATACGAATGGCAGCGCGGCTCACAAGTCAAGAATGCAACAGGGATGAGAACTGACCCCTAACCAGCTTGTGTTGAGGAGTGTTTGGTGGGTCACAGCGGGGGGAGGGGGAGGGGTTGCAGTTTTGGAGCAGGAGGGGGAGGTGGGGCAGGCGGGGGGAGGTAGGGCAGGCGGGGGGAGGTGGGGCAGGCGGGGGAGGTGGGGCAGGCGGGGGGAGGTGGGGCAGGCGGGGGGAGGTGGGGCAGGCGGGGGAGGTAGGGCAGGCGGGGGAGGTAGGGCAGCAAATATTCCTTTAAATGAGTTGAGGGTTATTCTAGGAGAGGTGTTTATGGTGCTGGCTAAAATAAGAGCGACTCCCACGAGGTAAACGTTATCCATCAGTTAAGTCAGTGAAGGAGATAATAAAAATTATCCACCAGTTAGCCTTTGTGTGTGTCAGGAACCACTGGGTGTAAGTCAGGGAGGGTGTGGGTCAGGGAGGGTGTGGGTCAGGGAGGATGTGGGTCAGGGAGGGCGTGGGTCAGGGAGGGTGTGAGTCAGGGAGGGTGTGGGTCAGGGAGGGTGTGGGTCAGGGAGGGCGTGGGTCAGGGAGGGTGTGGGTCAGGGAGGGTGTGGGTCAGGGAGGGTGTGGGTCAGGGAGGGTGGGTCAGGGAGGGCGTGGGTCAGGGAGGGCGTGGGTCAGGGAGGGTGTGGGTCAGGGAGGGCGTGGGTCAGGGAGGGTGTGGGTCAGGGAGGGCGTGGGTCAGGGAGGGTGTGAGTCAGGGAGGGTGTGGGTCAGGGAGGATGTGGGTCAGGGAGGGCGTGGGTCAGGGTCAGGGAGGGTGTGAGTCAGGGAGGGTGTGGGTCAGGGAGGGTGTGGGTCAGGGAGGATGTGGGTCAGGGAGGGCGTGGGTCAGGGAGGGCGTGGGTCAGGGAGGCTTAGGTCAGGGAGGGGGACGTGGGCCGCAGGTGGGTGAGGTAATAATATCAGGCGGGTTGTATTGTGACATCCAACTCCACCTGTGACATCCTCTAATGACTTCACCTGTCTCATCCTCTAATGACCTCACCTGTCTCGCTCGCTATTGTGGGACCTCACGCTGACTGTTATTCTCAGGTGTGACTCTTCAGGTAACTGGTTCTCAGGTGTGACTCTCTTCAGGTAACTGGTTAACTAATTCTGGGGATACGACCCTCCAGGTGACTGTATGACTGTTATTCTGGAGGTAAGACTGCTTTGGGATTGACTGTGTAATGGGTTAAGGAAGGTACAGACAGGTAAGGTAATCAAGGTGAGGTGCTTGCTAGGTGTACAGTAATTATCTGTCTTTAAACCCTTACCTGTATACACCTGAGTACAGAGCATTATAAGATGACCATAAAGGTATATTAATTATCATTCATTAATCCTAACCCGAGACAAAATGGCGTCATAACTACACTGAAACTTGACATTAACGTAAGAATCATCGCGAATCAGTCAGGTAAATCCTATATGAGATTCGAATCTTTTTTTTTTATATCGTAATTATATACTTATTAAATATTAACCCTTATATATCAATTTTTCCTTCCGTAACTTAACACAACTATAGAATTACTACGAAATAAAACAATATCAAATAATTCCAGCCATTTATTTATTTATTTTAGACCAAAAGGAAGAATTACTCCTAAGAACATTAACTATATTTAATCAAACTAATTTCCGCCTTTACTGACTTTACCAATAAGGTTTTTTTTTTTCCCCTGGTGAGGTTATTATTATTATTTTTCAACAGTCAAGGTCAGATTACGTATAACTTTGCCAGCTCAAGGTCAGAGGTGAAGAGGTAGGTTGTAAGCATTTAGCGAGAGCGGGGGAGAGGGAGTAGGGGGGTAGGGGGGTAGGGGGGGGTAGGGGGAAGGGGGGGGTAGGGGGTAGGGGGAAGGGGGAAGGGGGAAGGGGAAGGATAATTACTATAACTCAACACAAACTTCATATTCACAGCGTCTCTTAAGTTCTCCCGTGACGTCACCCCCCCCCCAACCATATGACGTCAATAGTAAATATGCAGAGTTGCAAGTCATTGTTTTTATTTTATTTTTAATAGTTTGTGAAGATCGGCGGCATCTTTTACGCTGTGTGTGTGTGTGTGTGTGTGTGTGTGTGTGTGTGTACGGATGTTGCGTAGTGATCAAATAAAGCAGTTCTCATTCTCATTATAATTAGCCCTGCACATATTATCACATCTTATCATTATTATGCATTATTATTGCTACTGTACTAAGGAAACATATATATATTAGTAGTAATTAGTCATATTTAACTATTATTATTATTATTATTATTATTATTATTATTGTTGTTGTTGTTGTTGTTGTTGTTGTTGTTGTTGTTGTTGTTGTTATTATTATTATTATTATTATCATTATTATTATGCCACTATAAGCGTACCTATTATATTACAAGCGTGGAAAATGATGATGATAATGATGATGATGATGATGATGATGATAATGACTTGTGTTACTGTTGTTATTAGTGACATACTCAGGAATTCACCAACAGGAAATTTTACTATGCAAACACACACACACACACACTTAACCACGTATAGATAAATATAATAGGATTAAAAAGCGTTAATAGCCATGCAAGAAAGATCTCTCTCTCTCTCTCTCTCTCTCTCTCTCTCTCTCTCTCTCTCTCTCTCCACTCACGAGGCTCCACAACCCATCCACCACACTCCCACTCAAACTTTTCATCACGTCCACTTTCCAAGCCGCGCCCACCCACGCCCACTCCACACCCACATTCCCCCAGCCTCTTAAGTGTCCTAATTAAGCATCCCACCTTAGAGTTTCAATCATTCATTCACACCCTCAATCACGACCATCCACACCCTCAATTCCACCCATCCACACCCAAAATCCACACCCAGCCACATCCACATTTCCATCCAAACCTTCAATCACGCCTATCCACACCCACAATCCCGCCCATTCACACCCACAGTCCACAATCACACACACACACACACACACACACACACACACACACACACACACACACACACCCCCAATCAATCACTTTCCTGGAACAAAATTAATTCTTGGCATCCTCAGGTAGCCAGGAATACCAGGTAGGTACTTTCAACATCCTAACTACAGACAAATATGGACACCAAAGAACTCTATTTTGGTGGCATCTCGGTGCAGGCCTTCCATGTCACGGCGAGGCACCTCAAGACAAAAGACGATCGATAATACTTAGAACTGGGATGTTAAAAAGTGGATTCTTGGAAGGTCTTGTGTGTGAGATGAGTGAGTGAGAGGGGGAGGGAAGGGGGAATCAATCGACTAACTCTTGAGTATCTTTGAGTAGGAGTTGCTTCTTCATCACACACACACACACACAAGCGACTCTGCCTCATGTGACTGCTGTTACCTCACCTCAACCTTTGGACACTGTATAGGGAGGGTAGTAATAGCTGTCTTCTTGACTGTAACAACGGCGCTAACCATGACTGTAACGCCAACCATAATTACAATACAGCAAAACAAATGATCCCCCCAAAACTGTACTCTATATATATATTACACTTGGTCAACAGGGAGACGTAACCTAACCTAACCTAATTATCTTTAACCATTACAGAAAAATTTAAGGCTCATTATTATATTAACCATAACTATTATATCTACTGATGGTTACTGGTACAACGTTCGCCTCCTGTTATATGGGTTACTGGTTCGATCTCCCCTCTTCCTCCTCCCTAGTCCACCCAGACGTTAAAAAAAAAAAAAAAAAAAAAACACCTACCGTGTCAGTTTGGGAAGTGAAGCAGTCAAGTACAGTGTCGAGCTTTTTATCTCCTTATATAAACAACTTCTCGACTCCATACTGCCACATCACTAAGACCCATTCATCTTTTATTTTCAATTAGTCAAGGTAAGTTTCTACATTTAAAAGTTGTTTATTGAAGTTAGAGGTAATTTCAACATGTAAAGGGTTCGTTAGGCTATACACCAGACAGTCATTCATACACGCCAACGTAAACACCTACACACTATTGACTTACTCATTAAAACGACAGACGCGAGAGATGTAATCTATATGGGGAAAAAATGCTAACCTAACCTAACCTTAATCTGTAAACACACACACACACACACAGTGGCTTACAAGAGTCAGAGATGCGGCAGAAATTGTACTAGTCCCTTCCAGCTATATCCCCCCTATAAGCGCGTGACCCTGAAGTTGCTAATGCCAAGTAAGAACATAAGAATGGAGGAAACTGCAGCGGGCCTATTGGCCCATACTGGGCAGTCCCGTTTACACCCAACCCCTATTGCTCATATGAGCATCCAACCTATGTTTGAAGCAATTCAGCGTATTCGAGTTAATGATGATATTTGGTAACTTGTTCCATTCATCCACTACTCTGTTTCCAAACCAGTGTTTACCTATTTCACGCCTAAATCTAAATTTGTCCAATTTAAAACCATTGTTACGAGTTCGCTCCTGGTTGGATAATTTGAGTACCTTTGTAATGTCCCCTTTGTTTAGCCCTGCCTTCCACTTATACACCTCTATCAGGTCGCCCCTCGCTCTACGTCTCTCAAGGGAGTGCAAATTAAGATGCTTTAACCTGTCTCTATACTCAAGGTTCCTAATGCCCGGGATTAGTCTTGTCATTCTCCTCTGAATTCTTTCCAAGGATTCTATATCCATTCTGTAATACGGTGACCAGAACTGGACTGCGTAATCCAGGTGTGGTCTCACAAGAGCAAGATACAGTTTTAGGATGACCTCGCTAGTCTTGTAACTAGCACTCCTTTGTATGAACCCAAGTACTTTATTAGCCTTGTTACGAGCAAAAACACATTGTTTACTTGGCTTAAGGTTCCTACTTATCATTACTCCTAAATCTCTCTCGCAGTCGGATTTCTCTATGGCATCGTTGTTCATCTGGTATCTGGTTTCCCTGTTTACATTTCCTATACTGAGTACTTTACATTTGTCGATGTTGAATTTCATCTGCCATTTTTCAGACCATTCGAAAAATTTGTTTAGATCCTCCTGTAGTTTTGCCGAGTCCTCGTCAGATTTGATAACACGTCCTATTTTAGTATCATCAGCAAATTTACTTATGTTGCTGTCTATGCCGATATCTATGTCGTTTATGTATATAATAAACAATAATGGTCCAAGTACTGAGCCTTGGGGAACTCCACTTGTGACGTTGCTCCAATGGGACTTAGTGCCGTTAATGCTCACTCGTTTCCTGTCCTGTAACCACGCCCTAATCCATTTAAGGATGTCACCTTTGATGCCATGAGCTTCTACCTTTCTAATTAGTCTTTCGTGGGGTACTCTGTCGAAGGCTTTGCTAAAGTCGAGATATACCACATCATAATTGTGCCCCTCGTCCACTGATTCGAAAACTGATGAAAAGAATGTTAATAGATTAGTTAGGCAAGAACGTCCGCTTGTGAAGCCATGCTGGGAATCATTGATCAATCGGTGCTTCTCCAGGTGATTTCGAATAGAGTTTGAAATGATTGCTTCCAGTAATTTGCCTACTATTGATGTTAGACTGATTGGGCGGTAGTTAGAGGATAGTGATCTATCCCCCTTCTTGAAGATCGGTATTACATTCGCTATCCTCCAGGATTCTGGTACTACACCTGTTTTTAAGGACATGTTAAACAACTTTGCTAAGGACATACTAAGCTCTTCCTTACATTCCTTTAATACTCTGGCAAATATCTCATCGGGACCAGGTGACTTATTAGGCTTTAGTTTGTCTATTTGCTTACTAACATCGTTACTAGTCACTACTATCTCACTTAATTTGTTTTCTTCACTATCTCTGAATAGAGTCGGTGCCTCGGGTATCATGTTTAAATTTTCGGTGGTGAAAACTGTTGAAAAATATTTATTCAAATTATTGCTCATTTCTCCGTCGTTATCAGTGAGCTCGCCGGAGTCTGACCGTATTGGTCCAATCTTTTCTCGTGTTTTAGTTTGATACATTTGGTAGAATCCTTTGGGGTTTGTCTTTGCCTCCCTTGCTATCCTTACCTCATTATTCCTCTTTGCTTTCCTTATCTCGGTTTTAACCCTACTCGCCAATACCCTATAATAGTCCCGGAGGTGAATTTCGCCACGATTTATCCTTCTACCTATAGCCTTCCTTTGGCCAATGATGTTCTTTAAATAATTATTTATCCATTTAGGGTCATTGTTGCTTGATCTGAGTTTTTTGTATGGTATGTTCTGCCTTTGTGCATTAAGTAACTCACTATTTAAATTGTCGTGGAACTCGGCAGTCTCAGATCTCGTTATCAGGTCCGTGTCATCTGTTAGGTTCACGGCCAAGCGCGACACCCCCTCTCTCAGCTGCCTCTTTAAACTGTCAAAGTTTGCCCTTCTGAAATCTGGTACTTTAGTGGAATTTTCCTTACGTCTGCCCTGAAAATCTAACTGGAATCGAATTTCTTTGTGATCGCTGTTTGCAAGTTCGTTCCCTACCTCGACATTGCTAATGAGGTTTTCTCTGTTTGACAAAACTAAATCCAATATATTATTACCCCGTGTGGGTTCGGTTATATGTTGACTTAGGAAACAGTCCTGGATCGTCTCGAGAAAATCCTCTGATTCTGAGTTACCCGTAAGGTCGGTCCAATCTATTTGGCCAAGGTTAAAGTCGCCTACTATACAGACTTTGTTGTGTATGGAAGCCCTGCGCATTTCATCCCAGATAAGTCGCTCATTGACGCTATCAAGATTGGGGGGTCTATATATTACTCCTGTGATTAATTTTTCCCGACCGTCGCTTAATTCTATCCAAATTGTTTCTGTATTCCTCTCAGTTTTTATTTCCTTATTTATTCCACACTTCAGATTATCCCTAACATAGATTGCTACTCCGCCTCCTTTCCTGGTCTGCCTATCGGTATGGAACAGTTTGTAACCCGCAATTTGGTATTCGACTGGTAATTCACGTGTGTCTAGGTTGATCCATGTTTCAGTGAATGCAATTATATCGATTTCTTGTCCCCTAACTCCACAGTGGTATCTTAAGCTGTTGTATTAAGCTGCTCTCCTAAGCTGTTGTATTAAGCTGCTCTCGTCATAAAAACCAGCAGTTGAGGATACAGTATAATGCAGGTTCCTGAATTACGAAAATGAAATTAAATTAATTTGTAACCAGAACTACACCCAGCTGAGACCATAACAGCCGTAGATGTTGTGGTGAACTTTGCCTAGCAACTTGGCCTTGCTGGGGGGCGCTGGGCTGGGATTCTCAAAGCTTCCTACGTTAAGAAAAGAAAAAAGTACAGTATCCCCTTAACTACAGACGTGAGGAGGGATCTTGACGACTCGCTTGACCTTCAACCAAAAGCCAAGTTGGTATAATTGCCTAAAAACTACAGTAATATTCCACCGTAACTATACCCGTCCTAGGAAAGGTTTCTGGGAAAACTGTGCGATATTTTGAGGGTGGGGTGGGGGGGTGGGGTGGGGTGGGGTGGGGGGTAGGGCAGGGTGGGGTGGGGGTAGGGGCAGCAGGGCAACATGTCCCAACTAGTGTAGACGTGTTCAGCGCCCCAGGGAGGGAGGGAGGATGGCGTGTGGGTCTTGTCAACAAAGCACTTGAAGCAGGTGCGGCCCAAGGTATACGTGAGGTGACGACTAAAGGTGCCAGTAAGGTCTTCTCCTAGTCAGTAGTGGTCGTTAACTTCTCACCCCCCCCCCCCATACACCTTGTTTACCGACACTACCTCCTGAGTCTCGCGGCACATTATTACTACAACCTTATCACCAGTCACAACACGTGTTCCCTTATTTACACCTACAGTACAGGTAATAGTGCAATAAGTTAAAGGCACTGTGATCATTACCAGGTAAAATCCAATCTTAAACATCATCATCATTGTCCATCCTAAGACATCATCATGACTCAGACCGACCACCACGGGAGTAGAAGCAGCAGCAGCGCCACCTGTCACCTGTGTGTCTAAGTATGACGGCACCAGACCGGAAACAGCTACATCATTTTACACTTGTTACTATGACAGCTCCTACACTAATATGTTGTATGGTGTCTGTTTAAAGGTCAGGAACACAGCCAAATATTTCCCCCTACCCTCTATTTCCCTCACATAAGTTGGCACCCCGACTTCCCTCACATAAGTTGGCACCCCGACTTCCCTCACATAAGTTGGCACCCCGACTTCCCTCACATAAGTTGGCACCCCCACTTCCCTCACATAAGTTGGCAACCCCACTTCCCTCACATAAGTTGGCACCCCGACTTCCCTCACATAAGTTGGCACCCCCACTTCCCTCACATAAGTTGGCACCCCCCACTTCCCTCACATAAGTTGGCACCCCTACTTCCCTCACATAAGTTGGCACCCCCACATCCCTCAGCACAGTCCAGCTACCATGATGACATCTTCAGGTGGACGACACTACCAGTAAGGATTGCATTCACTTAAATAAAACTAATTTATCACAAAGAACAACACAGACGTTTCCTCTTAACTAGAATAACCAATTTCCTTTCACAAAACGGATTCAGAAAGACTAATACAGGTTCAATTTACAGCCCAAATTCAGTTGACAGTCGGGGTCAAAAGGTTCATTCACGTCCCAAAATGAAGTAGTATCGACCCCAGGCGAGATACAACAGTTAGGGTAAGTTAGTTCGGAGCCTCATTCCCATGGTTCAGTTTCACCACGGGGATCGAACTCTTGTCCCCGATTCTACTTGTGGACCGTATGCCATTGATTTATACTACTAGTTAAGATAAATATACAGATACAATTACAGGTACAGGGTTGATTACAGAATATTTAATTGAAAGTGTCCGTACTGCAGGTAAACACCGTTGTGGAGTTACTGTGTGTGTGTAGATCTGTTCACCTTTTAATTACCTGACATATTCCACCTGCATAATATTAATTAACAAATTTCACGTGTTTGTGGTGACATTTAAATTTTGCTTTTAAATAAACAGTATTTCTCAAAACTTCACCAAAAAAATGTTTTCATAAAGCCTTCACTCAAAACAAGATCATAAATATAAACTTCAATATTAAACAAAATAGTATTCCAACAAAACCCATTTACGAACAGCATACATATCACGTCCATTGACAAATAAACATCACAAACTCACTTACAAACGAGGCAGCAGTCACAAACTCACTTACAAACGAGGCAGCATTCACAAACTCACTTACAAACGAGGCAGCATTCACAAACTCACTTATAAACGAGGCAGCATTCACAAACTCACTTACAAACGAAGCAGCATTCACAAACTCACTTATAAACGAGGCAGCATTCACAAACTCACTCACAAACGAGGCAGCATTCACAAACTCACTCACAAACGAAGCAGCATTCACAAACTCACTTACAAACGAGGCAGCATTCACAAACTCACTTACAAACGAAGCAGCATTCACAAACTCACTCACAAACGAGGCAGCATTCACAAACTCACTTACAAACGAAGCAGCATTCACAAACTCACTTATAAACGAAGCAGCATTCACAAACTCACTTACAAACGAGGCAGCATTCACAAACTCACTTATAAACGAAGCAGCATTCACAAACTCACTCACAAACGAGGCAGCATTCACAAACTCACTCACAAACGAAGCAGCATTCACAAACTCACTTACAAACGAGGCAGCATTCACAAACTCACTTACAAACGAAGCAGCATTCACAAACTCACTCACAAACGAGGCAGCATTCACAAACTCACTTACAAACGAAGCAGCATTCACAAACTCACTTATAAACGAAGCAGCATTCACAAACTCACTTACAAACGAGGCAGCATTCACAAACTCACTTATAAACGAAGCAGCATTCACAAACTCACTCACAAACGAGGCAGAATTCACAAACTCACTCACAAACGAAGCAGCATTCACAAACTCACTTACAAACGAGGCAGCATTCACAAACTCACTTACAAACGAAGCAGCATTCACAAACTCACTCACAAACGAGGCAGCATTCACAAACTCACTTACAAACGAAGCAGCATTCACAAACTCACTTATAAACGAAGCAGCATTCACAAACTCACTTACAAACGAGGCAGCATTCACAAACTCACTTATAAACGAAGCAGCATTCACAAACTCACTTATAAACGAGGCAGCATTCACAAACTCACTTACAAACGAAGCAGCATTCACAAACTCACTTATAAACGAGGCAGCATTCACAAACTCACTTATAAACGAAGCAGCATTCACAAACTCACTTATAAACGAAGCAGCATTCACAAACTCACTTACAAACGAGGCAGCATTCACAAACTCACTTACAAACGAAGCAGCATTCACAAACTCACTCACAAACGAAGCAGCATTCACAAACTCACTCACAAACGAAGCAGCATTCACAAACTCACTCACAAACGAGGCAGCAGTCACAAACTCACTTATAAACGAGGCAGCATTCACAAACTCACTTATAAGCGAAGCAGCATTCACAAACTCACTTATAAACGAAGCAGCATTCACAAACTCTCTTACAAACGAGGCAGCATTCACAAACTCTCTTACAAACGAGGCAGCATTCACAAACTCACTTACAAACGAGGCAGCATTCACAAACTCACTTACAAACGAGGCAGCATTCACAAACTCACTTATAAACGAGGCAGCATTCACAAACTCACTTATAAACGAAGCAGCATTCAGAGTTTACGTACTAACTATTCCAATCATCATTAAGTGGACCAGTTAAGTGTTTTCTTACCCTTGATAATGAGTTAAGAATTACTTTCTCCGGATATTCTTTGACCAATTCACTAACTGTGCCATAGACAGTCAGAATCACCCCCAGTCACTCTTCCAGTTTAACAGGGCCATCCAGCCTTCCCAACTGTGGCGGAGACAGTCAGAATCACCCCCAGTCACTCTCCCAGGTTACCAGCGCCGCCAACCTTCCTAACTGTGGCGGAGACAGTCAGAATCACCCCCAGTCACTCTCCCAGGTTACCAGTGCCGTCAACCTTCCTAACTGTGTCATAGACAGTCAGAATCACCCCCAGTCACTCTCCCAGTTTAACACTGTCATCCTTCACTTTATCTCATTTAAAAATAATAAGCTATTTAAATGCAGGTATAATTACGTCTCAGGGCGGAAGTGTCTCACTAGGATTTAAATACACGTCTACACTATTAACTATTAACCTAACCTAACTTAACCTGACCTAACCTAAAATGACCTAACCTAACCTGATCTAACTTAAAATGACCTAACCTAACCTGATCTAACCTAAAATAACCTAACTTAACCTAACCTAACCTAACTTAACCTGACCTAACCTAAAATGACCTAACCTAACCTGATCTAACCTAAAATGACCTAACCTGATCTAACCTAAAATGACCTAACTTAACCAAACCTAACCTAACTTAACCTGACCTAACCTAAAATGACCTAACCTAACCTGATCTTACCTAAATTACCATACCTAATTTAACCTAACCTGACCTGACCTGACCTGACCTGACCTATCCTAACCTGATATATCCTAACCTGACCTGACCTGACCTATCCTAACCTGACCTGACCTATCCTAACCTAACCTAACCTACCCGCCGTTACCACATCATCTTCATTTATCTAAGTTTACACAATTTTAACATACGTATTTAAATTGTTGTTAAATCTGTTTACACACAATTTTTGACCCATTTAAAATTTTTTTGGTTGTTACAAATACATTTTTTACTTATTTATTGCTACAATTACCCAATTTTATCAATGTGGTTTACCTTATTTTATTAATAGTTACGGTATCTGATTTTATTGATATACACAGATTTTATTGATGCGAGTTACACAATGATAATCTTAGTAATATTTACCGATTTTATTGATTATTTTTACGGATTTTCTCGATATAGATACCCGATTTTATTCACGTTTGCCGATTCTATTAAATTTATTTATTTTTTTTTTTATAAATTTTTCACCGACATTTTTATTCAATTTTCTTTTGTATTTAATAATATTTACTATACATGTTTGTGATCAAATATCTTTAGACATACAGCAAATACACATACACACACACCTACTCACAAACACATACAAACATACGTACATGCACACTTACAACATCAGAATCACGTACATAAATTTCAACAACCAAAAAAATACACAAACTAGCAACAAACGAAACCATTTACGAACAAACACTAAACAAAAGCACCATCCTAAACACACACAAACACACACATACACATTTCAAACAAGAAAACAAACACACGCATATAACTACACCAAAAAAAAACACGAATACCAGCTTTAAAACAAACACACACAAACCAACAATAAAAGAATCCAATCTAAAAACAAACACTAACCTCAAACAACCACAAACACCACCAAACAAACACCACAAACAAGACTCCCTCCCTCCCCCCCCCAAAAAAAAACACATCTTATTTAATCTTAATTTCATTCACTCCTTTTTTCTACCGTATTTTTTCTCCTTTGTTCTATTCTTCCTTTCTCTTGTCTCTCCCTCCCTCTCCCTTGTTCTATTCTCCCTTTACACTCTCTCCCTCCCTTCCCCTTACTCGTGTTCACATTGCTTCACCTACTGCAACTTTTTTTTCTTTTTTTTATTTCTTTATTTTTTTTCTCTCTTTCCCCTCCTTCCTCTTTCGGACTTTCTGGTGAATTTTGTGCTCTGTGTCTGTCTGTCTATCTGTCTGTCTTTTAAATATCTCTCTGTGTTTCTGTCTCTCTGTCTGTCTCTTTAGATGTGTCTCATGTCTCTTACCCTCTTTCTGTGTGTCTCTGTATCTCAATGTGTTTCTCCTATACATATCAAAATACTATACCACCCATCTATACACCTCTATGTCATTCATTATCCACCTATATAAAACTCCTATATATTATTAATTACCCACCAACATATATGAATAATTTATACAATCACACAAGAGTCAATAGCAGAAGCAGTCATTTATTAGGCAATTTATCTTGTATAATTATTCATAGCATCATCCACTTTTAAAAAAACCCCTTAATTTTTACCATTTAATTGCATAACAAACACCAAAACTACTTCACCACCTGTGTTGTCATTTTCACTCATTTAATCTGACGAGAAATTAAATCTGAATATAATTACTGGACGTGATTAACCCACCTGACTTAATTTATATAGTTAAATAATGTCGAGGAACGTATGTAATAACTCAACTATTGATAATAATAATGATAATAATAATAATAAAATACTACTACTACTATTACTTACTAATATTACTACTACTTTATTTATTTATTTAATTTTTTTTTTTTAATATCCAAACAGTTTACGATTCCTTCCTGGGACACTCCGGGGCTCTACCATATCAACTAGAATCTATCATTGACTTTCGTTATTTTTTGAGATGTTCGTCATTAAGAATATGTCTAGATATACAAGCCATTCCTAACAACACACTGGGGAAACAACTGATGGATGTCTAGTCTATGAAGTTAACTGGAGGGGGAGGGTGGCTTGGAGAGGGGGAGGGTGGCTTGGGGAGGGTAGCTTGGCTTGGGTGGACTTCACTTAACTCACCACACCATCACTCACCCTCACCTCCCACTGGTTGACGCACTTGGCACTCACCGAGGTCTTTACACTCAAATCTTTCACTCATTCACTCACTTACTCATCCATACACTTGAGGATGCTCTCATAGTGTGTGTGTGTGTGTGTGTGTGTGTGTGTGTGTATTTTAAGATGTGCTGTTTCTTGCTGAGTCATAACACACACACACACACAAGACCTCATAACCTCAGACGAACAGACAAGGGGTGAAGGGTGGGAAAGGTGGGAGGGTGGGTGGGCGAGTTTGGGTGGGCAGGCCAGTAGGTGGGTGGGTGGGTGGGCGGGCGGACGACACCAGTGATTTAAAATAAGCCGACACAGGGCTAGTTAGGATGAAAGGTCAGGCAGCTAGTTTTGCATTGATCTTGGCAAAAATTAGACGCTTCCACAGGGGCGGGTTCATGCCTAATTGACAGGTGTAGACGAAGGTGAGTTAGTTGAACACTACCTGGGGAGATGTATAAACCGTAATGACTAATTTGGTAAACACTGAGAGAGAGAGAGAGAGAGAGAGAGAGAGAGAGAGAGAGAGAGAGAGAGAGAGAGAGAGAGAGGTGTGTGTGTGTGTGTGTGTGTGTGTGTGTGTTAGTCATATCAAGGTTTAATACAACACACAGAAGAGCTGCAATAATGGTTCAAAACGGAGACGCACATGCAAGCATAAGCAGAAAAAAAACACACACACAGGCATATACACGCAAACACACACACACACACACACACGTACAACACAACAAAACACAACACGTACACACAACAATATAACACACACACACATACACACACACACACACACACATTAAGATTTAGTGTTGTTGACCGTAAACTAGGCAGTTCATGACTCACCTCGCGGGTCACTGATGTTCACTGCAGTCTGATCACAAGGTCATCTGCCTCACTGGTCTGTTGAAGAGAGAGAGAACCAGTTAACTAGGTGTTTAGACTGTTAACTAGGTGTTTAGACTGTTAACTAGGTGTTTAGACTGTTAACTAGGTGGTTTAGACTGTTAACTAGGTGGTTTAGACTGTTACTAGGCATTTAGACTGTTAACTAGGTGTTTAGACTGTTAACTAGGTGGTTTAGACAGTTAACTAGGTGGTTTAGACTGTTAACTAGGTGGTTTAGACTGTTAACTAGGTGGTTTAGACTGTTACTAGGTATTTAGACTGTTAATTAGATGGTTTAGACTGTTACTAGGTATTTAGACTGTTAACTAGGTATTTTAGACTTAACTAGGTGATTTAGACTGTTAACTAGGTGTTTAAACTGTTAACTAGGTGGTTTAGACTGTTAACTAGGTGGTTTAGACTGCTACTAGGCATTTAGACTGTTAACTAGGTGTTTAGACTGTTAACTAGGTGGTTTAGACTGTTAACTAGGTGGTTTAGACTGTTAACTAGGTGGTTTAGACTGTTAACTAGGTGGTTTAGACTGTTACTAGGTATTTAGACTGTTAATTAGATGGTTTAGACTGTTACTAGGTATTTAGACTGTTAACTAGGTATTTTAGACTTAACTAGGTGATTTAGACTGTTAACTAGGTGTTTAAACTGTTAACTAGGTGGTTTAGACTGTTAACTAGGTGGTTTAGACTGCTACTAGGCATTTAGACTGTTAACTAGGTGTTTAGATTGTTAACTAGGTATTTTAGACTTAACTAGGTGGTTTAGACTGTTAACTAGGTATTTAGACTGTTAACTAGGTGGTTTAGACTGTTACTAGGTATTTAAACAGTTACTAGGTATTTAGACTGTTAACTAGGTATTTTAGACTTAACTAGGTGGTTTAGACTGTTAAGTAGGTTTTTAGACTGTTAACAAGACCGGGGATTGAGTAGGGGCAAGAGAGGAGAAACGGAGAGGGGAGGGAAGAGAGGGAAGGGGGAGACGGGGAGAGGGGAAGAGGAGGAGGAAGGGAGGGAGAAAGGGAGAGAGGGGGAGGAAAGAGAGGGGGAGGAAAGAGAGGGGAAGGAACGGAAGAGGGGGACGGGAGAGGAGGGAAGAGTGGGGAGGGGAGGGAAGGAGGGGGGGGGGGGAGAGGGGGGTAGCAAGTCCCACCTTACACTGAGTAAAAAACGTAACTCGACCACAACACAAGATTAATGGATGACGCTCCTCACCCCCCCCCCCCTCTACTTTAACCCTGAGTACAAGTTCCCCAGAGTACATTGTAATTTAGCCCTCTAGTGTGTAAGATGCATTAACCCCTTGAGTACAATGAATTACACTGGTCAACAAAGTTTTTGTTGCATTGCTATAAACACTTGATTCTACCTAATTTGGGTGTGCTGATCTCATATCTGAAGTTAGTTTCTTTCTGTAAGCTCTAGTTTTTTTGCAATCAAGGTATTTTGAAATTTCAAAATTTCGTCTTCGTCTTATTGACCTCGTCGTCTATCTTGAAAAATATGTCATTAAACTGTCATTAAATTAGCTGGGTAATAAACAATAAAATATTACATATTCTAAATTTATTCAACAACACAATTTGAAACATGTTCCATCTAAAACAAAGGTTGAAATTTGTATAAAACTCATTGTTAGGTAAGAAATTTGTTACTATGAGGAGACAAAGCCCAATCACATTTTAGCCAGGTAGGAATTTGCGCTTGAAGCTCTTGCGTTTGTGAAATGTCTCAGGGCACTCTCGTTTAATGCTCCAGCAGTAGTCTGCCATCATATGTTTGTCCCATCTCCCTTGGTAGCGGTCTTCCATGGTCTTGAGATCCTGATGAAACCGCTCGCCTTGCTCGTCACTTACTGCCCCTAGGTTCTCAGGGAATCTATCAAGATGACTATATAGGAAATGGAGTTTGACACTCATATTGCATCCAAGGTCATGAAAGGCTGACAACATGGTTGCTACAAGGGTTTCATAGTTGTCAGCCTTTTTATTACCAAGAAAGTTTTCCATTACCGCCACAAATGAAAGCCATGCACCCCTTTCCTTGTCGTCCATCTTTCTGACAAAGTCTTGATCACGTACAAGTGCACGAATTTGTGGTCCATCAAACACACCTGCCTTTATCTTCTCAAATGACAAAGCAGGGTGAGCAGAGACTATGTGTTGGAAGCATTCACCATCAGTATTTAATGCTCTGACAAACTGTTTCATCAGGCCCAGCTTGATATGGAGAGGAGGAAATATGATCTTTTCTCGACTGACGATTGGATCATTGACAATGTTTGGCATACCAGCTTCCAGAGTCTCACGTAAGGGCCACTCCTTCAGGTTCCAATGCCTGTCTCTAGCTCGGCTGTCCCACATGCAAAGAAAGCAGGGATACTTTGTAAATCCTCTTTGTTGGCCAAGAAGGAAGTTCACCATTTTGAGGTCAACACAAATTGTCCAGTTGTGCTCATGGTATTTTAGCAGGTGAATCACAGTTTTAATGTCATTATACTCCTCTCGTAAGCACACAGAATGACCCACTGGAACAGCTGCATAGACATTACCATTATGTAGTAGCACACACTTCAGGCTACGCTTACAACTATCTAGAAATAATCGCCAGTCATTTGGACTATACAATGGAATCCCTAATTCCTGGAGAAGACCCGGGATATTATGACAGTAAACAAACTTATTCTCCTCTGTAAAGAATGGCACAAAATCCTGTTCCCGCTTTCTGAAGTCTGAAACTTTTGTGGTCTGGTTCAGTAGAGCCTTTTCTTGCAACCTAGAAGCTAGAACTTCTGCTGCACTTTTGGAGAGACCCAAATCACGCACAAGGTCATTCAGCTCTGGCTGACTAAACTTCTGAGGGGTTGATGACTCTGGTGTACCATCAGAAGAATCGTCGGAATCTGCAAGTATTTCTTGAGTTTCATGTTCACTCTCTTGGTCTTTGTCGCTTCCCTCCTCTTCAGCTGGAGACAACCCATTAAAAACTGGAACTGGTAGCTCATCAGAGTGCAAAGTAGGTCGAATTGCTGAAGGGATACTAGGATACGATATTTTATGTCTGTTTTTCTTGCCAACACCCTTCGTATTGATCAGACAAAAATAGCAGTCAGTTGTGTGGTCCTTCGGTTCTCGCCAGGTCATGGGAATTCCGAACGGTAAGCCCTTACGTTTTCCTTTTGTCCAGTCACGCAGCATTTCTTCGCAGTTATGACACACAGCATGTGGAGCCCATTTTTTGTCTTGGTGGCCAAGAGTAAGTCCGAAGTACGCTTTATAGCCGCGCCTCACAAACGATGTTATATTGCGCCTCTGACGAATAAGCGTGAAGTATCCACAAATATAACAGAAGGCATCAGGTTTGTTCACACATTGATTTCTCTTTGTAGCCATGACCAAATCGGAAAGAAAAAACAGACAAAATTATATCTCCCTATTGATACCATAATCGTGTAATTAATTAAATTGACCGCAAACGGCTAGAATGTAAAACCTCAAATTACATGAAAACTGGAGCATGCAGAACAAAACTGGTTTCAAATATGAAATCAGCAGATCAAAAATGGTAAGAAACAGTAAAGAAATCTCATGCAACTGGGAATTATAAAAAATTTGTTGTCCTGTGTTATTTAACTTAGATATTTTACAATTTTGAGTATCATAAATTAACCCTTGAGTACAATGATATTTTTGGTACTCAAGAAGTTAAAATCATCGTACTCAGGAAGTCAAAATCATCGTACTCTGAAAGTCAAAATCATCGTACTCAGGAAGTCAAAATCATCGTACTCTGAAAGTCAAAATCATCGTACTCAGGAAGTCAAAATCATCGTATTCAGGAAGTCAAAGTTATCATACTTAAGAAGTTAAGTCATTGTACTCAAAACATCGTACTCAAGGGGTAAATTTTCCCCTCAACAGGAGACGAGAAAACCTATCTAATTATACAATCAAATCTCAGTGTAATTCGACAACCATTTCTATACGCCAACTTTATATCACAGATTAAGTGGCCAATTTAAGTCCCCTAACATCCTCAATTAGGGAAAACTTAACCCACGTATATATAGGGAGTTATAGATGATTAGTTAGGATACTTACTCGTATCTTCAGGTATGGATGAGAAAAGTTAAGTACAGTAATAATATTGTTGGTGGTGTCATGGGGTAGTGTACAAGGTTTGTACGATGAATATTTCTCTTAAGGGAAGATAAATCATCGTATCCAACTGGCTGACTTAAGATAAACCGTAGAAAAATAACTTCCAAATATGGCGGTAAAACGACACGTGAGACTCTACCTTAACTAACACACAGGTGAGACTCTACCTTAACTAACACACAGGTGAGACTCTACCTAAACTAACACACAAGTGAGACTCTACCTTAACTAACACACACGTGAGACTCTACCTTAACTAACACACACAGGTGAGACTCTACCTTAACTAACACACACGTGAGACTCTACCTTAACTAACACACACGTGAGACTCTACCTAAACTAACACACACGTGAGACTCTACCTTAACTAACACACAAGTGAGACTCTACCTTAACTAACACACACGTGAGACTCTACCTTAACTAACACACAGGTGAGACTCTACCTTAACTAACACACACGTGAGACTCTACCTTAACTAACACACACGTGAGACTCTACCTTAACTAACACACACGTGAGACTCTACCTTAACTAACACACAGGTGAGACTCTACCTTAACTAACACACACGTGAGACTCTACCTTAACTAACACACACGTGAGACTCTACCTTAACTAACACACACGTGAGACTCTACCTTAACTAACACACACGTGAGACTCTACCTTAACTAACACACACGTGAGACTCTACCTTAACTAACACACACGTGAGACTCTACCTTAACTAACACACACGTGAGACTCTACCTTAACTAACACACAGTGAGACTCTACCTTAACTAACACACACGTGAGACTCTACCTAAACTAACACACACGTGAGACTCTACCTTAACTAACACACAGGTGAGACTCTACCTTAACTAACACACAGGTGAGACTCTACCTTAACTAACACACACGTGAGACTCTACCATAACTAACACACACGTGAGACTCTACCTTAACTAACACACACGTGAGACTCTACCTTAACTAACACACACGTGAGACTCTACCTTAACTAACACACACGTGAGACTCTACCTTAACTAACACACACGTGAGACTCTACCTTAACTAACACACAGTGAGACTCTACCTTAACTAACACACACGTGAGACTCTACCTTAACTAACACACACGTGAGACTCTACCTTAACTAATACACACGTGAGACTCTACCTTAACTACCACACACGTGAGACTCGACCTTAACTAATACACACGTGAGACTCTACCTTAACTAACACACACATGAGACTCTACCATCCCTAACACACACATGAGACTCTACCTTAACTAACACACACGTGAGACTCTACCTTAACTAACACACACTAACTTAACACTAGATAAAATTGAAAATCACTGTATAGTTTCTGAAGACTCTTTACAATACCGTCATCTCCTCTCGGCTGGCGTTTAGTCAATATAACCCAACCAAACAACTCCTCAGTGTAACTTGGATGCTATTCCTGACCGCTATTTCTGTCCACTAGCATTAATCAACCAGTTAAGGCCACACTGACATCTGCACTTAGGAAAAATTTATCACCGAAAACCTTGAGAATCGTGACCTATAGACTGCCAGTGCTCTAGAAATACTCCACAAGGGAAGAGTCAAAAATTTATTCATAATAAAAGGGAATGAATCGAGGTTAAATGAGCAATGAACATAAATAACGTCGACGGGGTGAAGACACGAGAGGTTATTAATACAAGTTATATGAGTCTAATATCTGTCAACAATAATAATAATAATAATAATAATAATAATAATAACTATACTAGCATTACTATTACTATTACTACTACTATTTTTTTTTCGTCTATTCCATTCATGAACCCCGAGACTCGTGAAGCTGTGAATCCGAGACATAAAACGGTGTTGGGGTACATAGATGATGCACTGTGTTGATGTCTCGGATTCGAAGGTTCATGAATAGGCTGGAGAACAGAAATAACGTTATCTCCGTAACTGTACCGTAATCTGTCTAGGTGTTCATTCAGGTGTGAAGTAATTATAAACAAGTGGTCAGAGCTCAAGCAGGTAAGGGAGTTATTAACGATTACATATACCTCAATCTACCATTTAAGATACCTGGACAAGGGTATATAATTAATTACCTAACCTGGGGTGTGTTGTTCCGAAGCTAAAAATACAACCCCCCCCCCCCCCAAGAGGATATAAATACGGTAAGTGACCAATCAGAAACACGGTTAAGTTAGGTGGAGGGAACTAATTGGTGGGATCAGGTAATGACACGCACCATCATCTAATGTCATTATCGCCCACCCTTAAAAAAAAAAAAAAAAAAAAAAAAAAAAAAAAAAAAAAAGCCGACATCAAAAGGGTGTGTGTGTGTGTGTGTGTGAGATGGAGATTACCGTCACACCTGTCCACCGCCGTCGCTCGCACAATGACACCCACCTCTCATTAAACCTGATACAAAGCCCCTCTCTCTCTCTCTCTCTCTCTCTCTCTCTCTCTCTCACACACAATTATGTTCCCTTGACAACCTGATTTAACTCTTGCAGTAACCACCACCAACCATCATCTCTATTGGGTTCATTTTCCTCTGCCAGCTGATCATACCGGGTTCATATAGCTCTCTCTCAACCATTCGTACTACAGTGGTAAGTGTTTCCCCCCCCCCCCCTTGTCACCTGAACTCTCTGGGTTTGAATTCTCCTCGAAACTCCGGCGTTATGTGATATAAAAAAAGGTGACATCAGTATAAACTTTTTACTAATTACAGGTATAAAAAAAACAGTTTAAAGATCAATAGACTGAAACAGGTACAGTACTACTTCAAGACCATCCCACTCCACGAACCATCCCACTCCACTCCACCCTACCCTACCCCAACCTAACATACCCCACTCTACCCCACCTCATCCCATTCAACCCAACCCCACTCTACTCCACCCTACCCTACCCCAACCTAACATACCCCACTCTAACCCACCCCATCCCACTCTACATGCCCACGTTTTGAGGAGGAGGAGAGGGGAGAGGAGATAGGGGAGAGGAGATAGGGAGAAGGGGAGGAGACGGGAGGACGTAATGCAGCATCAGTGGCGCCGCTAATACACCAGAGATATGCACCTCTGGTAGGCCTAAACCACGTGACCAACACATGTACGCCCCTTAGGCCTATAAACACACCATCATCATCACAAAGAGGCAGAGAGAGAAAGAGAGAGAGTATGTGTGTGTGTGTGTGTGTTTATGTATGTATGTATGCATGTATGTATCGATGTGTGTATGTACATATGTGTATATGTATGTATGTATGTATGCATTTTTTTATTTTTTTTATTGGGCACTCCCCTACATCCTTGTGTAAGGTGAAGCGCAGAAGCGTTTACAGTGCCCAACAGGGAAGCATGCTAAGTTCATGCTTGCCTTTATGTCTCATGAGTTAAGGGCGTAGAAGCCTGAAGAGTCAATGGTTTATGTCATCAAGTTATTGGAAGCTCCAACAACTTGTCCCTGAATACGAATTAGCAACTTTCGACTTACACCAGGTACCTACTGTACTGCTAGGGGAACAGGGACTAATGGGGGCTAGGAAGTATGTCCAAACAACTTCCACCGGCCCGGGAATCGAACCCGTGACATCTCGCTTGCGAAGGCAAGAGCAGTACCACTCTACCACCGGCACCCCCTGTATGAATGTATGTATGTGAAATGGATAGGCCTATGAGAGATTTGAAGGTAGGTGTGGATCTTACCTCACTAATACTCACTATTCTCACTCATACTTATCTTCACCCACGCACTCACCATCCTCACCCACACACTCACCATCCTCACCCACACACTCACCATCCTCACCCACACACTCACCATCCTCACCCACACACTCACCATCCTCACCCACACACTCACCATCCTCACCCACACACTCACCATCCTCACCCACACACACTCACCATCCTCACCCACACACTCACCATCCTCACCCACACACACTCACCATCCTCACCCACACACACTCACCATCCTCACCCACACACTCACCATCCTCACCCACACACACTCACCATCCTCACCCACACACTCACCATCCTCACCCACACACTCACCATCCTCACCCACACACACTCACCATCCTCACCCACACACACTCACCATCCTCACCCACACACTCACCATCCTCACCCACACACTCACCATCCTCACCCACACACACTCACCATCCTCACCCACACACACTCACCATCCTCACCCACACACACTCACCATCCTCACCCACACACACTCACCATCCTCACCCACACACTCACCATCCTCACCCACACACTCATCATCCTCACCCACACACTCACCATCCTCACCCACACACACGCACCATCCTCACCCACACACACTCACCATCCTCACCCACACACACTCACCATCCTCACCCACACACACTCACCATCCTCACCCACACACACGCACCATCCTCACCCACGCACTCACCATCCTCACCCACACACTCACCATCCTCACCCACACACACTCACCATCCTCACCCACACACACTCACCATCCTCACCCACACACTCACCATCCTCACCCACACACACTCACCATCCTCACCCACACACACTCACCATCCTCACCCACACACTCACCATCCTCACCCACACACTCACCATCCTCACCCACACACACTCACCATCCTCACCCACACACACTCACCATCCTCACCCACACACTCACCATCCTCACCCAAACACACTCACAGGTGACTCATACAGGTAAGTCAGCTAATGAAGAAATATCCTGAGGCGGCCTATTTCTGACGACAGGTGCTCAGGAAGACACGCAAATTCGCTTTACTGTTTCCTTAAGTAACCACGGAAGTTTTGATGGCGGTGGTAGGTAGTGGTGGTAGTGGTGGTAGGTAGTGGTTGGTAGGTGGATGGTAGGTGGTGGTGGTGGGGGTGGTAGTGGGGGGGGTGGTAGTGATGGTAGGTAGTGGTTGGTAGGTGGATGGTGGTTGGTAGGTGGTGTTGGTGGTAGTGGTGGTAAGTGATAGTGGTGGTAGTGGGGGGGTGGTAGTGGTGGTAGGTAATGATGGTGGTTAGTGGTAGTGGGGGGGTGGTAGTGGTGGTAGGTGGTAGTGGTGGTAGATAGGTGTGTGAACGGAAGTCTAGTCAAGGTGTCCACCAGAGGCGTTCGAGTGGAGGCCAGAGGTCACTGTAAAGTTGTAGAGGTCGGTGGAGGGAGGGTGTTGGAGGTCGGTGGAGGGAGGGTGTTGGAGGTCACTGGAGGGAGGGTGTTGGAGGTCGCTGGAGGGAAGGTGTTGGAGGTCACTGGAGGGACGGTGTTGGAGGTCGCTGGAGAGAGGGTGTTGGAGGTCACTGGAGGGACGGTAATGGAGACAGAGAGAGAGAGAGAGAGAGGGAGGGATGGAGGGAGGGGGGAAGGGAGAATGGGGGAGGGAGAGAGGGGAGGGGAAGGAAGGGGGGAGGAAGGAAGGGGGAAGGGAGAATGGCTATCAGGGAGAAACGGAGGTAGAGGGAGAAAGAAAAATGTGAGGATGACTGGGCGTGAGGAGGGAGGGAAGGGAGGGAGGGAGGGAGGAAAGGGAGGGAGGGAAGGGAGGGAGGGAAGGGAGGGAGGGAGGGCTGATGGTCAGGGAGGGAGATAAGAACAAGAGACGGTGGCGCCCATGGTGTATGCAAATGAAGAGTGTGGGCGTCTGTCTCCCCTCACGCCCCTACTTGTTACACACCATCACCCCTCCCTTACCCCCCCCCCCTCCCCTTACACCACCATCTCATACCCCCTCCCCTTACATCGCTATCACTACCCCACTAAGACCACATCTGTCCCATCCCCCCCCCCCCCTCATTACAATCACCAATTCCAAGATCCTCATAACTACGTCACATAAACAACCTCCCTCCCCCCCCCCCCCCCTAAACTCAGTACACAAGCAGGCAACCCACTCAAATTACGACAAAGAATCCCAACGCTGGACAAAATGGCCGCAAAACTGTACTGACTCGAGTGGTATTTAAATTCTCTCTACAAATACGAGAAAAAAATAACGTGTTTTTTTTTTTATTTGGATGGTTAGTTGATGAATGTGGATGGTTATTTGATGAATGTGGATGGTTATTTGATGAATGTGGATGGTTATTTGATGAATGTGGATGGTTATTTGATGAATGTGGATGGTTATTTGATGAATGTGGATGGTTATTTGATGAATGTGGATGGTTAGTTTGACTGGATGGTTTTTGAGTGTGAGGTAGCTTCGTGGGCGTAAGTGTGTGTACATGTCTTACGTCGAGGGTGGAGGGCACAAATCTCCCCTCCCCCCCCCCCCTCCCCTCCGTCCCCCCCTCCCTACCCCCCCCCCCTCCCTCCATAGTGGTAGGTGACGTCACTGTGTCATACGATAACTCAAGCTCCCCCCCCCCCCAACTGTGGGCATTCTACCTCCTCCTCACCCTCCTTCTCACCCTTCTCACCCCCCTTCTCACCCTCCTCACCCTCCTTCCCTCCCTCCTTCCCTCCCTCCTCACCCTCCTCCTCACCCCTCTCACCCCCTCCTCACCCTCCTCACCCTCTCACCCTCCTCCTCACCCTCCTCTCCCTTCTCTCCCTCCTTCTCTCCCTTCTCACCCTCCTTCTCTCCCTCCTCACCCTCCTCCTCACCCTCCTCCTCACCCTCCTCCTCACCCTCCTCACCCTCCTCCTCACCCTCCTCACCCTTCTCACCCTCCTCCTCACCCTCCTCACCCTCCTCCTCACCCTCCTCCTCACCCTCCTCACCCTCCTCCTCACCCTTCTCACCCTCCTTCTCTCCCTTCTCACCCTCCTTCTCACCCTCCTCACCCTCCTCACCCTCCTCCTCACCCTCCTCCTCACCCTCCTTCTCACCCTCCTCCTCACCCTCCTCACCCTCCTTCTCACCCCCCTCCTCACCCTCCTCCTCACCCTCCTCCTCACCCTCCTCACCCTCCTCCTCACCCTTCTCACCCTCCTCCTCACCCTCCTCACCCTCCTCCTCACCCCCCTCCTCACCCTCCTCACCCCCCTCCTCACCCTCCTCACCCTCCTCCTCACCCTCCTCACCCTCCTCCTCACCCTCCTCACCCTCCTTCTCACCCCCCTCCTCACCCTCCTCACCCCCCTCCTCACCCTCCTCACCCTCCTCCTCACCCTCCTCACCCTCCTCCTCACCCTCCTCACCCTCCTTCTCACCCCCCTCCTCACCCTCCTCACCCCCCTCCTCACCCTCCTCACCCTCCTCCTCACCCTTCTCACCCCCCTCCTCACCCTCCTCACCCTCCTTCTCACCCTCCTCCTCACCCCCCTCCTCACCCTCCTCACCCTCCTCCTCACCCTCCTCACCCTCCTTCTCACCCTCCTATCTCACCCTCCTTGAGATAATATTCACCTATTACAATAATTAAATTACTAACTTGAGGGGAAAAAATCTTATTTCACCTTTAAAAAAAAAATAAAAATATTATAATTAAATAAAACCAATGGATATATAATCTAGTTTGTTGAGAGATGACTGGACACACACACACACACACACACACACACACACACACACACACACACACACACACACACACACACACACACACACACACGCACGCACACACACACACACACACACACACACACACACACACACACACACACGCACACACACACACACACACACACACGCACACACACACACACACACACACACACGCACGCACACACACACACACACACACACACACACACACACACACACACACACACGCACGCACGCACACACACACACACACACACACACACACACACACACACACACACGATGCTGCAGTCAATGAGCCTCTATTTGTAGGCTGAGGGAGGTTGTGGGAGGTTGTGTGGGGGTTGTGGGGGGGGGGGTGTGGGGGGGTATGGGCGTGAGGTTTGAGAGGTTGAGAGGGGTTGTGGGGGTTTTGAGAGGGGCTGAGAGGGGATGAGGGGGTTAGTCTCCAGGTTTGTGTCACGCCTCAGTCACTTCCAGGTTAAAAAAAAAAAAAAAAAAAAAATACATACAACTTATTTATTCTCCTTAACACACGAATAAACCTCAAACTATCTTAACTACTTGATAAACAGCCTAATAACTTATAAACAAAACAAACAAATCCTACTTACATAACCAAAATAACTAGAATATTTCAAAAACAAATATCAAACGAAAATAAACTTAAGAAAACCGTAGCTCGAAAAAACACCCAATTTACTTTAATAAAATTCGATTTATTCTATCTACTTAAAAAAAAAAATCACATACTTATAATTTTGTCCATTTACTTATACAAAATATTTTCTACTTAAAAAGAGTACCCACCCACACAGGCCCAGGGTGATAGGGAGGGCTTGAAGTACGGCAACCAGGGAGGACGGGTGAGTGGTGTTGGAATGGAAGGGAGAATGGTGTTGGAATGGAAGGGAGAGTGGTGTTGGAATGGAAGGGAGAGTGGTGTTGGAATGGAAGGAAGAGTGGTGTTGGAATGGAAGGGAGAGTGGTGTTGGAAAGGAAGGGAGAGTGCTGTTGGAATGGAAGGGAGAGTGGTGTTGGAATGGAAGGAAGAGTGGTGTTGGAATGGAAGGGAGAGTGGTGTTGGAATGGAAGGGAGAGTGGTGTTGGAATGGAAGGGAGAGTGGTGTTGGAATGGAAGGGAGAGTGGTGTTGGAATGGAAGGGAGAGTGGTGTTGGAATGGAAGGGAGAGTGGTGTTGGAATGGAAGGGAGAGTGGTGTTGGAATGGAAGGGAGAGTGGTGTTGGAATGGAAGGGAGAGTGCTGTTGGAATGGAAGGGAGAGTGGTGTTGGAATGGAAGGGAGAGTGGTGTTGGAAAGGAAGGGAGAGTGGTGTTGGAATGGAAGGGAGAGTGGTGTTGGAATGGAAGGGAGAGTGGTGTTGGAATGGAAGGGAGAGTGGTGTTGGAAAGGAAGGGAGAGTGCTGTTGGAATGGAAGGGAGAGTGCTGTTGGAATGGAAGGGAGAGTGGTGTTGGAATGGAAGGGAGAGTGGTGTTGGAATGGAAGGGAGAGTGCTGTTGGAATGGAAGGGAGAGTGGTGTTGGAATGGAAGGGAGAGTGGTGTTGGAAAATCACATTGGTAAGTCGTCACGTATTTTGACTCTAAATGTCCACTACACAGCAGGTAACGCGCACACACACACACACACACACACACACACACACACACACACACACACACACCCTGAAAGCTGATCAGTGCCATAATATCCTGACAACGGGGGTTAATTATTTATGACCCGTTGTAAACTCAACTCTGTAATCCTTTTGGGCTACCGCTCACAGGATGAGTGTGGGGTGCACAATAAAGTAGCCGCTGTAAGTGGCAAAATCAAAATCAATGATTGAAGGCTGATTTGCATACACGGCACCAAACTGACCACACCACACCGCACACCCTTCCTGATTTACAAAGGTTCTTGGGTCCAATATTTTCTTCTCCTGACTATAAGAAGTGAGAATCCCTATAACCAACTCAATCAAGCGTGGGGAGGGGGGGGGGGGGGGAAATGGCCATAAAACGATGATGATAATGAGGACGACTAATCAATCAAGCCACGACAAAGATGGATTCTCAAAGGCGTCCCCCCAAAAAAGTTTCTTCTCTTACCAAAAAAAAAAAAAAAAGTTTCTCAAGGAATCGTAAGCTTGATTTTTTTTCATCCGGTGACACACACACACACACACACACACACACACACACACACACACACACACTCACACACACACACACACACACACACACACACAACTCTCTCGTAACTAGTCGTGGTTTTTCTTATCGACCCAAGTTGAAGGGAAATGAAAAGTTACTGTATACGAGTTCCTGAGACTGTCAGAGGCCAGTAATTGTGCTCGTCTGGATGGAAGAGGGATGGGTGGAATGGAAGAGGGATGGGTGGAATGGAAGAGGGATGGGTGGAATGGAAGAGGGATGGGTGGAATGGAAGAGGGATGGGTGGAATGGAAGGGGATGGGTGGAATGGAAGGGGGATGGGTGGAATGGAAGAGGGATGGGTGGAATGGAAGAGGGATGGGTGGAATGGAAGAGGGATGGGTGGAATGGAAGGGGGATGGGTGGAATGGAAGGGGGATGGGTGGAATGGAAGGGGGATGGGTGGAATGGAAGAGGGATGGGTGGAATGGAAGAGGGATGGGTGGAATGGAAGGGGGATGGGTGGAATGGAAGAGGGATGGGTGGGATGGAAGAGGGATGGGTGGGATGGAAGAGGGATGGGTGGAATGGAAGAGGGATGGGTGGGATGGAAGAGGGATGGGTGGAATGGAAGAGGGATGGGTGGAATGGAAGAGGGATGGGTGGGATGGAAGAGGGAGAGGTGGAATGGAAGAGGGATGGGTGGAATGGAAGAGGGATGGGTGGAATGGAAGGGGGATGGGTGGAATGGAAGAGGGATGGGTGGAATGGAAGAGGGATGGGTGGAATGGAAGAGGGATGGGTGGAATGGAAGAGGGATGGGTGGAATGGAAGAGGGATGGGTGGAATGGAAGAGGGATGGGTGGAATGGAA
>CAUDMG010002581.1:1595000-1607500 GCA_958450375.1 Homarus gammarus | reverse complement strand
TTCCTTCTCTTCTTTATTTCAACACACACACACACACACACACACACACACGCGCACACACACACACACACACACAGAGGTGGTAGAGGGTTAATTTCATGAACGCCACATAAAGCCTCCACCTTAATTAATTAATATTCATAGAGCTGGGAAATTGAGAATGTCTTGGTTTAATTATTTTGATGTTGTGAGACTATATGAGGGTTTAAGGCCCTCACCTCACCTGCCCACCGCTACTAGTGACAGTCAAGTGCATCTCTCTTAAGGCCCTCACCTCACCTGCCCACCGCTACTAGTGACAGTCAAGTGCATCTCTCTTAAGGCCCTCACCTCACCTGCCCACCGCTACTAGTGACAGTCAAGTGCATCTCTCTTAAGGCCTTCACCTCACCTGCCCACCACATACTCTCTCAGCCCAAGACTCGTTTATAATGACAGTCAAGTCAGGATACTAGTATGTATGTATGTATGTGGTGTAATGGTCAGCATGCTCGCCTCGCAAGCGAGCAGACCTGGATTCGATCCCCAGGCAGGGTGAAACTATGGGCAAGTTTCTTAACGTCATTTGCCTCTGTCTACCCAGCAATAATTGGGGACCTGGATGTTAATCGATTTGCGGATCGTGTTCCGGGGTAATGGTTTGCCAGTGCAGTTGGCGAGTTGTCCGGTCTTCTCGGACTATTCCTTGACACTGGGTCATGCAACTCGTTCATTTAGGGTGTGGTTGTGGTGTTGGCGACAGCTTCTACACCTTAAACACTGGGTCATGCAGCTCGTTAACTTAGGGTGTGGTTGTTGTGTTGGCGACAGCTTCTACACCTTAAACACTGGGTCATGCAGCTCGTTAACTTAGGGTGTGGTTGTTGTGTTGGCGACAGCTTCTACACCTTAAACACTGGGTCATGCAGCTCGTTAACTTAGGGTGTGGTTGTTGTGTTGGCGACAGCTTCTACACCTTAAACAAATTCACGCCTAGGTGGCCCTAGGGCCGACCATCCTCGTTACACGAGGGGCAACCATGATTATGTCTGTATGTATGCACCGAAAGTAAAATAAAATACTAGGAATACGGTACAGGTAGTTACTTCAAATCCCAGGTAGTGACGGTATACAAACTGGTGCCTTGACCTGTAGGCATAAACAATAATGTACAGTCTCACCCAAAAGTTGGTTAACTCTCCCAGCCGGCTACTGCTGCACTGCCTGCTTCAGATGTTTCAAACTGTCTCAGTACCAACCAGAACATGAAACCGATACGAATGAATCTAAAGGTTCGAAGAAACAGACTCAAGTTCATACATCTGAAGCAGGCAGTGCAGCAGTAGCCGGCCGGGAGAGTTAACACACTTTGGGTGAGACTGAACCTGAACTAAACTTTGTCTCGCTATTTGTACCTCTTCCTCTTGCTCCTTCTCCTTATTCTTCCTCCTCCTCCTCCTTCTTATTATTCCTCCTTTCTCCTTCCTCCTCCTCCTTATTCTTCCTCCTCTTCCTTCTTCTATTTTTTCCTCCTCCTTCCCCCTCACACTATTTCCTCCACATCACGTTCTCTCTTTCTTACCATCCTGTTTCATTTTTTTCTTCCTCCTCCTCCTCCTTCCGTTCACCCTCTCACCTCAACCCCCCCCCCTCCCTCTCCCTCCCTACGTAGAGAAAGAATAAAAACTATGAAGAATTATGAGGGGACCATCTATGAGCCGTGGCGAGGGAGGGAGGGAGAGAAGGAAAGAGGAAGGTAAGGAAGGAAGGAGGGAGAGAAGGAGGGAGGAAGGTAAGGAGGGAAGGAGGAAGGTAAGGAGGAAAGGGGGCAGGTAAGGAAGGAAGTCGGGAGAGAGGGAGGGAGGAAAGTTAAATGCCCAAAGTAAGGGGGAGGGATGATGGGAGGGAAGGAGGGAATGAAGATGGGAGGATGACAAACACAAAAGTAGAGGAGGACGGGGAGGAGGAGGAGGAGAAGGAAGAAGAGGAAGAGGAAGAGGAGGAGGAGGAGGAGGAGGAGGAAGAGATATATGAGGCGGTACAAGAGGTAGTGAGAGAGAAGACTGGAGGCAAAAAACTGAGAGTAGCCACAACCCCCCTCTCTCTCTCTCTCTCTCTCTCTCTCTCTCTCTCTCTCTCTCTCTCAACAAAATCAACAAACATTTACAACCAGATACACAATCATAACCACACAAAACACAACCAGAAAACAACCACCCCATCAGCCAATCACAACAAAAAAGACAAACAGAGCCACCTAGTGATCATGGATCGTAACTCGGCAAATCTGGGTCGCATCTCGGCAATTACGGGTCGCAACTCGGCAAATACGGGTCGTAACTCGGCAAATGCGGGTCGTAACTCGGCAAATGCGGGTCGTAACTCGGCAAATGCGGGTCATAACTCGGCAAATACGGGTCATAACTCGGCAAAGACGGATCGTAACTCGGCACAGAAAGAAGTTTAATGGTAGGTAAGTCAGCATTAGTCTCCCACCCTGAAGGTGTTATAAGCCTCCCCCAGGAACACTTAAGAGTATAATAGCACGCCACACCTCCCTACACCCACCACACCTCTCTACACCCACCACACCTCTCTACACCCGCCACACCTCCCTACACCCGCCACACCTCCCTACACCCACCACACCTCTCTACACCCACCACACCTCCCTACACCCACCACACCTCCCTACACCCGCCACACCTCCCTACACCCACCACACCTCCCTACACCCACCACACCTCTCTACACCCGCCACACCTCCCTACACCCGCCACACCTCCCTACACCCGCCACACCTCCCTACACCCACCACACCTCCCTACACCCACCACACCTCCCTACACCCGCCACACCTCTCTACACCCACCACACCTCCCTACACCCACCACACCTCCCTACACCCACCACACCTCCCTACACCCGCCACACCTCCCTACACCCGCCACACCTCCCTACACCCACCACACCTCCCTACACCCGCCACACCTCCCTACACCCACCACACCTCCCTACACCCACCACACCTCTCTACACCCGCCACACCTCCCTACACCCACCACACCTCCCTACACCCACCACACCTCTCTACACCCGCCACACCTCCCTACACCCACCACACCTCCCTACACCCGCCACACCTCTCTACACCCACCACACCTCCCTACACCCGCCACACCTCCCTACACCCGCCACACCTCCCTACACCCACCACACCTCCCTACACCCGCCACACCTCCCTACACCCGCCACACCTCCCTACACGTATAACAGCACGCCACGACTATACCGTCATTCCCCCCCCCCCCCGCCTGCCTCCTCCTCCTCGCCCCCCCCCCCGGCCTCCTCCCCCCCGGCCTCCTCCCCCTCCCCCCCCCCCCGGCCTCCTCCTCCCCGTTATCTACACGACTATCTCCAACGTGTTACTGCCAATAATTATCGGGGCTAAAGACGACAATTTTTCTTACAGCTGCATCGTTCGCTCAGTAAAATAAGTTTACTGTATATATCTATGTTACGTATTTAAGTGTGTGTGTGTGTGTAAGAATGCTTTTACTAACAGCTAAAACACTGCAGAACCCCACCACAACAACACGCTTGGCCACACACACACACACACACACGCACGCGCGCATACACAAATTTAATGCTCACACTTGGACAAAGCAGAGTGCCTTACCGTATAAAGGGGTGCCCAATAAACTAGCCTCCTTGCGGTGCTACATGGCGGGTAGATTCTATAAGCTCAGGGGTGAATCCTACGAGCGCGGGGGTGAATCCTACGAGCTCGGGGGTGAATCCTACGAGCGCGGGGGTGAATCCTACGAGCGCGGGGGTGAATCCTACGAGCGCGGGGGTGAATCCTACGAGCTCGAGGGTGAATCCTACGAGCCCGGGGGTGAATCCTACGAGCGCGGGGGTGAATCCTACGAGCGCGGGGGTGAATCCTACGAGCGCGGGGGTGAATCCTACGAGCGCGGGGGTGAATCCTACGAGCTCCCGAAGGACAACACCCAGTTACTTTACGAGGCTCCAGGAACAGCGTCCTTTCTGGCAGGCTGACAAGATGGCTCCCTCAGTCTTAGTGATCTTGCTATAAGCCCTAACAGTCTAGCCTTAGCGACTAATTATCCACTTAACTCTTGTTTATAAGTACAACAACGTTCATTACAGTAGACACTTATCCCCATTCATACGTCATAAAAAGTATACTTAATCTTTTTATAAGTACGAAAATATTCATAAGTAAAGTTTTAGCAACATAATTCATCCCTATTGTCGACTTACTTAACACTTACAACCCACTTAACACTACAACAACATGTAAGAGAAATATATACACTAATTTCCTCTTTTTTTTTATAAGTACAACAACAACAACAACAACAACAACCATAAGTAGGTTCAATAACACGACCCATCCTCACTTAACAGCTCTTGATACGTACACACTGATACGTACACATTGATACGTACACACTGATACGTACACACACTAGCGTCTGTTAACAAGTGCAATAAATAACAATTATACGCAGACACATTTTAATACTGTATTCGTAGCTCGGTGAAGACAGGACAGGATTAGACAGGATAGGACAGTATTAGACAGGATAGGATAGGACAGGAAATGACAGGAAATGACAGGACAGGAAATGACAGGACAGGACAGGATTAGACAGGATAGGACAGGATTAGACAGGATAGGACAGGACAGGACAGGAAATGACAGGACAGGACAGGATTAGACAGGATAGGACAGGATTAGACAGGATAGGACAGGACAGGAAATGACAGGAAATGACAGGACAGGATAGGACAGGACAAGACAAGACAGGATAGAACAGGACAGGGATTCCACTCTTACCTGGTCAAAAAAATAATAATAATAAATTAGGTGAACATGGGAGAGAATGGGAATTATTTACTTCATAATTTATTGAAAGGAACTTGTGTATGTATGTATTTATGTATGTATGTATGCAAGAGAGAGAATTAACCTCATTATCTCAACGACCCTCAGCCATGAACAATCTGAATTACTCAACACTGCATCATAAACTATTAAACAAAATAGCTAATAACAATTATCTTTACTTATGAAGACATTACTAAATACATATGGCTTAAAATTTATCCACGTCCTATTACCATGTCTAAGAAGGTGTTATCAAAATATAAATTCGAATCGGTGTCAAAATGAAGATTCGAATCAGTATCAAAATAAAGATTCGAACCCTGTATCAAACCCAGCAATCAGTTCATGTATCAACAAAGAGACGTGACACGACCTTGGGGAGGGGGGGTAGGGAGGGGGGGGAGGGAGGGAGGGGGGAGGGGGGGTAAGTGGGTCAAGGAGACTCCACCGTCAAGCTCGTCAAAGATGGTTGATTAAGATGAGGTCTGAGGGAGGAGGAGGCGGCCACACGACATCCACCTTCACCAGTCACAGATCTTGATTATAAGCACCAGCTGACGGACGGACGGACAGACAGACAGACAGACAGATAGACGAATGGGACGGAAGGATGGACTATAACAGACACTCTTACATTATGAATTACGAACGGACGGAAGACTGAACAAACACACACACACACGAACACCACGACACGAACTACGAACGAACAGACGAACTAACAAACACACACACACACACGAACAGCACTAACTACGAACGAACAGAATTACAGACCGACAAAAACACGGACACACGGACAGCACGAACGAGATGACAATAATGCATCGCTCAAAAGGACACACGCTAACACTTCTCAAGGCTATACATCACACACGTTAATTACCAGACAGAAAATAATACCACTGGCCAATTATTACTTCCATAAGAATAGTAAGTTCAATCGTCACTATTCCAAGTTTAAGATCAAACACCTTTCACCTGTAAGTATCAACCCTTTCAACAGGTGAGATTTCAATTACCTGAATTTTAAAACCAACTTTGACGTTATGTGATATATACGTGTGAGTGTGTGTGTGTGTGTGTGTGTGTGTGTGTGTGTGTGTGGATGACTTGCCTTCACCCGACTCTTATTCAGAATTCAAGTAACTATATTATGATTACAGATACGGGTACAGTTACAGTGTTTGCCTCGTGGCGGCTATATCATCAAGGTAGAGGCTCTTAACTTGCATGATTACTGTAGATATGTACTGTAACCTGTAACTTGTTTAATCTAGTAATATTACATCTTAAAGTAATCGTCATTGTCATTATCATCATCATTATCATCATCATCATTATCATCAAAATCACCTCGAACAGAAATACCTTTACCTGTATAAATGTTTCCTATTATTAGATGAGACAAAATAGTTTCAGGGACAACAATATATAATTCTCACCACACACACACACACACACACACACACACACACACACACACACACACCAAGACCCAATTGTATACAAACTGACCCAAATTAAATTATATCTGCAGTGTGTATAAATCAGACGAGGTGACATACATACATACATACATACATACATACATACATACATACAACCCCACAGCACAAAACACGATCAGAAGGATACCTAATTAAGCTAATCACCATCAGAACAAAATTTCACTCAAAAAAACCCATCAGACGAGCACCCCCCCCCCCCCACCCCCCCCCCTCCCTCCATACACAAACACACCAAGAAGCAGAAATTCCTATTGAAACCAAAAGCCCATCACAAACCCTTTCCCATCAGGACAAGCTTAGACACAAAAGCAAAATCCCGACTAAAAATACAATTAAATAAATGAATAAATAAAACAAATTAAATAAAATAAACAAATAAGATAAAGCAAATAAATAATAAATAAAATCCCACACAAAAAAATTCCAATCAGAATATGAAAACAAAATCCCAATCACACAAGAACTAATTCAATATAAGTAAAAAAAAACAATGGGAGAAAAAAAAGAACTCACCATAAAAACGGCCAATCAAGACAAAATCCCCATCAGTACTTGTAAAAAAAAAAGAACCTGAATTACACACAAACAATCAGAACAAAATCATATTAATAAAAATCCCATCAGAAGAGAGACCCAAATTAAGTTGATCTCCCCCTTCCTCTCCATCAGATTACCCCCCCCCCCGCCAGCGCCCATCAGAACAGGTCACGCGGCTGTGTTCACTGTTTAACAGCCACCTGAGGAATGTGAAGTGGGTGGATGAGGAGCGTGAGTGGGGGTTGGATGAGGAGCATGAGGAGGGGAGTGGATGAGGAGCGTGAGGAGGAGGGGTGGATGAGGAGCATGATAAGGGGGTGGATGAGGAGCATGAGTGGGGGTTGGATGAGGAGCTTGAAGAGGGGGGAGTGGATGAGGAAGGGGAGTGGATGAGGAGCATGAGTGGGGGTTGGATGAGGAGCATGAGGAGGGGGGTGGATGAGAAGCGTGAGTGGGGGTTGGATGAGGAGCATGAGGAGGGGGAGTGGATGAGGAGCGTGAGGAGGGGGAGTGGATGAGGAGCATGAGTGGGGGTTGGATGAGGAGCATGAGGAGGGGGGTGGATGAGGAGCGTGAGGAGGGGGAGTGGATGAGGAGCATGAGGAGGGGAGTGGATGAGGAGCATGAGGAGGAGGGGGTGGATGAGGAGCATGAGTGGGGGTTGGATGAGGAGCATGAAGAGGGGGGAGTGGATGAGGAAGGGGAGTGGATGAGGAGCATGAGTGGGGGTTGGATGAGGAGCATGAGGAGGGGGTGGATGAGGAGCGTGAGTGGGGGTTGGATGAGGAGCATGAGGAGTGGGAGTGGATGAGGAGCGTGAGGAGGGGGAGTGGATGAGGAGCATGAGTGGGGGTTGGATGAGGAGCATGAGGAGGGGGGTGGATGAGGAGCGTGAGTGGGGGTTGGATGAGGAGCATGAGGAGGGGGAGTGGATGAGGAGCGTGAGGAGGGGGAGTGGATGAGGAGCATGAGTGGGGGTTGGATGAGGAGCATGAGGAGGGGGTGGATGAGGAGCGTGAGTGGGGGTTGGATGAGGAGCATGAGGAGGGGGAGTGGATGAGGAGCATGAGGAGGGGGAGTGGATGAGGAGCATGATAAGGGGGTGGATGAGGAGCATGAGTGGGGGTTGGATGAGGAGCATGAAGAGGGGGGAGTGGATGAGGAAGGGGAGTGGATGAGGAGCATGAGTGGGGGTTGGATGAGGAGCATGAGGAGGGGGAGTGGATGAGGAGCGTGAGGGGGAGTGGATGAGGAGCATGAGTGGGGGTTGGATGAGGAGCATGAGGAGGGGGGTGGATGAGGAGCGTGAGGAGGAGGGGTGGATGAGGAGCATGAGGAGGGGGAGTGGATGAGGAGCGTGAGGAGGAGGGGTGGATGAGGAGCGTGAGTGGGGGTTGGATGAGGAGCATGAGGAGGGGGAGTGGATGAGGAGCATGAAGAGGGGGAGTGGATGAGGAGCATGATAAGGGGGTGGATGAGGAGCATGAGTGGGGGTTGGATGAGGAGCATGAGGAGGGGGGTGGATGAGGAGCATGAAGGGGGGGGGGGGGGGTTGATGAGCATGAGGGACTCTCCTGACCACTCCATGATAATTTGCCTCTCACGCGATTCTCTCTTTTATTGACTAATTACCCCTTCCCTCACTCTCGCAAAAGCACACACACACACACACAGGCACTAAGATGCGCGCGCGCACACACACACACACACACACACACACTTGAGGAATAAGACACACAGAAAGACATAAAAAAATAAGTCAGGTGAAGACAAGAAAAATGAGAGAAAAAGACACGAGATTTTAGCCATAAGAGAAAGACATGAACACTAAGACAGAGTAACACACACACACACACGGGAGGTTGAGTATACAGTAACCAGCACTTAAGTGACCCCCCCCCATCAACCCCGCCTCATACTAACCCGTGTATTATATAAAGGTCAGATACGTGACCCTGTACTAATCTGACATCATCTACTGACAGTGAACCTTCAACTCAAGTGATATGAGTTAGTGAACCTTCAACTCAAGTGATATGAGTTAGTGAACCTTCAACTCAAGTGATATGAGTTAGTGAACCTTCAACTCAAATGATATGAGTTAGTGAAGCTTCAACTCAAATGACATGAGTTAGTGAAGCTTCAACTCAAATGATATGAGTTAGTGAAGCTTCAACTCAAGTGATATGAGTTAGTGAAGCTTCAACTCAAATGATATGAGTTAGTGAACCTTCAACTCAAGTGATATGAGTTAGTGAAGCTTCAACTCAAATGATATGAGTTAGTGAACCTTCAACTCAAGTGATATGAGTTAGTGAAGCTTCAACTCAAATGATATGAGTTAGTGAAGCTTCAACTCAAATGATATGAGTTAGTGAAGCTTCAACTCAAATGATATGAGTTAGTGAAGCTTCAACTCAAATGATATGAGCTAATAGAGCTTCAACTCAAATGATATGAGCTAATGGAGCTTCAACTCAAATGATATGAGCTAATGGAGCTTCAACTCAAATGATATGAGCTAATGGAGCTTCAACTCAAATGACATGAGCTAGTGAAGCTTCAACTCAAATGACATGAGCTAGTGAAGCTTCAACTCAAATGATATGAGTTAGTGAAGCTTCAACTCAAATGATATGAACTATCACGTCTAATAGCCAGGGATAATTATAAACAAAAACAATAACAAAAACATTACTGTCACTTCCCCTTAAGGTTGATCAAACAAGAAACCTCCAATTCGGATCGAGTCCTGGGTGTAATATCGACGCGACACCTGAGCCAAGATCACTGCTTCGAATCCAAAAGTTAGGTAGTTTGGATGTATTCTAAAACAACAACAACAAAATACTCCCTCCTAATTGACGAGAACTAAAAAAAAAACAAAACAAAAAAATTACGAACACTTGTGAATGGTAAACAAGACTCGGATGTTGAAAAAAATACCACGAACGGGACAACGGAGGTAAACACGTCGTGCATGTTGGAGAAGTTACCAAGAACAGACACCTCCCTCCCATCCCCCCCCTCCTCAAACTTGAATCGACCAAAAATATATTAAACTTATTAAATCTAAGTTATGATTGTTTGGTTAGGTTAATTTCAGCTTAGTTTACATCAACAGCTTAAAAATAAAATAAATTAATCTCTTCTGTTCGTGGTATTTACTGTACATCAGCGGCCATCATGGAAGGTTGTTAGGCTCTTGTATTCATCTTCTACAACTGACTCTATATAGTATCGTCTATGGTCACTTAGGGACTCTAGGCCATCAAAAAAATAGCAACATAATACTTACAATGTACACTTTGTCCTTGATGGTTATAGAGACGGATATTCACCAACACACGTAAATAAAACTGTTAAATAAAGGAGAAATGGAGTGAGGTTGCAGACTTGGTTTAGCTGAGACACTGACTGACCAAGGAGGAGTATTTTATTATTATTATTATTATTATTATTATTATTACTATACTCAAATATAAATAAATACCTGAAAAAAAATGTCAAAATTTTATTCATTATTTTTTTGGGGTTTTAAAAGGTAATATATATTATTGTATTGTATAAAGAATTAATGAAATATACAAATCCATCTTTCAAAAGTTGCTCGACAGTTATGGCAGCTCGGTGAACGGAAATAAAGTCACAGGAAAAAAGTCACACGACTTGTTCACACTGACAACACAATATATATGTGATGGTATTGCACGTAGGTTAGGTTAGGTTTTTTCCGTGCCTTTTTTTTCCGTGCCTTTTTTTTCTGTGACTTTTTTCCTGGATTCGGCCGCTCAGCTGACGTGTGTATGTGTGGGCGGGAGGTAATAATAATAATAATAATAATAATAATAATAATAATAATAATAATAATAATAATAATAATAATAATAATAATAATAATAATAATTAATAATAATAATAATAATAATAATAATAATAATAATAATAATAATAATAATAATAATAATAATAATAATAGTTCTCATTATTATTATCATTAGTTAGGTGCTGGTTCCATGTTGTCCACGACGGTACCTGATTGGCTAATACTCGACCAATCACGAATAAAAAATGTTTCGCTCACGTGACGTCATGTTTGTTTTGATAGACTGTGACTCATTCCGTCAACTGAGTCAGACAGAGACTCGTTCCGTCAACTGAGTCAGACAGAGACTCGTTCCGTCAAGTGGACACCTGTTGTTGTCAATATGTGACGGGGGGGGGCGGCAGTAATGTATCCGGTGAAGTGACTTCCGGTGACATCCTCCTGCCACCCACCACCAGCCTCATGTGACCCAGGCTTGACCCAACGTCAGTCACCTTGGCTAACCTCTGACCTCTGCCCCCCTCCCCCCCCCCCCCCATGTGGTGTAATACATACTCAAACACACATGAACATAATACATGGAGACATAAGGTGACGCTGTTGGACTATGTACCAGGGACACATCAGGACACTATTTTAGTACTGTATCCGGGAGCGACAGCCTTGAGGAATTACCAACACTGAGATATAACACTGAGATATAACACTGAGATATAACACTGAGATATAACACTGAGATATAACACTGAGATATGACACTGAGATATAACACTGAGATATAACACTGAGATATAACACTGAGATATAACACTGAGATATAACACTGAGATATAACACTGAGATATAACACTGAGATATAACACTGATACTTATATTACAAAACTAAGCTGACTATTGTAACCAGTCCACTGTATCAGATAAAGTTACTCAGACAAGGATAAGCTCGAGGCATCACAATACATTCTTCAGATCCAGTAGAGGTGTGAAGCAAGATAGAGCTATACCTCACTGGTGTCTCCTGTTACGAGGTTAATGATGTATTGAAACAAGAGTGACATCAATATAGAAATAGATGTTACCAGTATAGAAATAGATGTCAGCATTATATTCAAGGGATTTAAATTGAAAGAGTTTAGGTTAGGGAGATGTAGGTTAGGTTAAGTTAGGTTAGGTTAGGTTAGGTTAGGTTAGGGAGGTGTAGGTTGGAGGCTCAGGTGTGGTTAGGTTAGGTTAGGTTAGCTTAGGGAGATGTAGGTTGGAGGCTCAGGTGTGGTTAGGTTAGGTTAGGGAGGTGTAGGTTGGAGGCTCAGGTGTGGTTAGGTTAGGTTAGGTTAGGTTAGGGAGGTGTAGGTTGGAGGCTCAGGTGTGGTTAGGTTAGGTTAGGTTAGGTTAGGGAGGTGTAGGTTGGAGGCTCAGGTGTGGTTAGGTTAGGTTAGGTTAGGGAGATGTAGGTTGGAGGCTCAGGTGTGGTTAGGTTAGGTTAGGTTAGGGAGGTGTAGGTTGGAGGCTCAGGTGTGGTTAGGTTAGGTTAGGTTAGGGAGGTGTAGGTTGGAGGCTCAGGTGTGGTTAGGTTAGGTTAGGTTAGGTTAGGGAGGTGTAGGTTGGAGGCTCAGGTGTGGTTAGGTTAGGTTAGGGAGATGTAGGTTGGAGGCTCAGGTGTGGTTAGGTTAGGTTAGGTTAGGTTAGGTTAGGGAGGTGTAGGTTGGAGGCTCAGGTGTGGTTAGGT
>CAUDMG010002581.1:1575000-1592500 GCA_958450375.1 Homarus gammarus | reverse complement strand
GATATAAACAGACAAACAGACAAACAGGCCAATTGCTGTATGTAATTCTAACGAGTGTGAGAGATGGATAAAACATATGTGAACTTTTTTACCTCTGTATTTATATGTTACAGACGATACAGTAATAATGTTTCTGTAATGTTATTAATTAATCCTGTAGTGGCGTTTAAATGTCTTAACTCACTGTAATACATTAAACTACTTTGACCTGACCTTATATAACTACTTTGACCTGACCTTATATAACTACTTTGACCTGACCTTATATAACTACTTTGACCTGACCTTATATAACTACTTTGACCTGACCTTATATAACTACTCTGACCTGACCTTATATAACTACTTTGACCTGACCTTATATAACTACTCTGACCTGACCTCATATAATTACTCTGACCTGACCTTATATAACTACTCTGACCTGACCTTATCTGAATGACAATGACCTTTTTAAGTGGTCTAAAATAACATATATATCTGTGAGTTTTATCTTACCAGTAAAATGATTAATTCTTCTCCTAAAAATAATTTGTTACTACTTAAAATACAATATATAATACTGTACTTATAATACAGTACTAATAATACAATATAGTGTACTCTCTCTCTCTCTCTCTCTCTCTCTCTCTCTCTCTCTCTCTCTCTCTCTCTCTCACCTCTCCTCTCTCCCCCTACATCCTGTGCAGACCCCCAAGCACACGGGATTCCTCCAGACATCCGCTATCTTCCCTCTCCACTTCCTCCCTCCCTAGTCTTCCAGCCCTGATGCCCAGACGTGAGGCAGTATACTTTACGTGTGGGTCTCTCTCTCTCTCTCTCTCTCTCTCTCTCTCTCTCTCTCTCTCTCTCTCTCTCTCTCTCTCTCTCCTCATATCGAAAACACAAGAGGCTGCTGCGTTTGTGTTCCATAGCTAAGAATATAAAGAATTGTATGTGTGTGTGTGTGTGTGTGTGTGTGTGTGTGTGTGTGAAATTGTACCTGTGTGAGTGTGTGTAGTGATGTAAAGACCACATATTAAGCTGTGTAGTGCTGTAAAGACCACATATTAAGCTGTGTAGTGACTTAAAGACCACATATTAAGCTGCGTAGTGCTGTAAAGACCACATATTAAGCTGTGTAGTGACTTAAAGACCACATATTAAGCTGTGTAGTGCTGTAAAGACCACATATTAAGCTGTGTAGTGACTTAAAGACCACATATTAAGCTGTGTAGTGCTGTAAAGACCACATATTAAGCTGTGTAGTGAATTAAAGACCACATATTAAGCTGCGTAGTGCTGTAAAGACCACATATTAAGCTGTGTAGTGACTTAAAGACCACATATTAAGCTGTGTAGTGCTGTAAAGACCACATATTAAGCTGTGTAGTGACTTAAAGACCACATATTAAGCTGTGTAGTGACTTAAAGACCACATATTAAGCTGTGTAGTGCTCTGTATGCTTGGCAAATAAACTTACATCACTCAAATACCAAACATGTAAAATTCAACGTGATTTAAATGTCAAGAAGGTAAGTTTTGACGTGACTCTAATGCGACAATATGTAAAAACATAAGAATAACCACTTGTGATTCTAAATACCAGGTGTGTAATAATTAATGAGGGGGAGGGGGGGTAAATCTCAGGTAATGCAGAACAGATGAAGTTTAATTCGAAAAAAAAAAAACACTTCTTGATTTAAGTAATTAGGGAGTTTACCTGGTGATGTGTGGAGGTGTCTGATTGGTGTAATATAGCGATGATGGGAGGGAGGGAGAGAGAGAGAGAGAGAGAGAGAGAGAGAGAGAGAGAGAGAGAGAGAGAGAGAGAGAGAGAGAGAGAGAGAGGGGGACATCCTTATACCCTCCTACAGTAAATTACTTTCCTACGATGAGATAAAAAAAAACACCAAGTAGTTTCAGTAAAGTCAAACGACCAATATTTTTTATACAAGAGTGTACAGCTTCGTAGTTGGGATTTACCAAGAACTACCATTAGTCAAATTAATGTCCATTTACCTTCAGACACTCTACCACAACAGGAGTACAAGGGGGGGGGAGGGGGAGGAAGGGGGGGTGAGAGAGGGAGGGGAGTGGGAGGAGGAAGGGAGAGGAGGAGGAAGGGGGTGGGGGGGGGGGGGGAAGAGGGAGAGAAGCTTTCCTACCTATACTGTACAGGTAATAAACCAAAAATACCGACACTAAGTTCGCTACCTCGGCTGACACGGGATAAAGATAACGACTATATTGGCCAGGTACTCACTGATACCTAGACCTGGAACCTAAATCAATTAAGGTGTTGTCTGAGGGTTGGTGACTAACCTTACCTGACCTGACCTGACCTCATCTAACCTAACCATACTTATCCTAACCTGACCTGACCTGACCTCATCTAACCTAACTTGACCTGACCTAACCTAACCCAACCCGCAGGACCTGGGGCTTTAATCTTGCCGTGTTGGCCAGGTGGTGGGTGGGAGGAGCGGGAGGAGACGGAGGGTGGGGGGGGAGCGGGAGGGAGGGGGGGGGAGCGGGAGGAGACGGAGGGTGGGGGGGGGGGGAGCGGGAGGGAGGGGGGAGCGGGAGGAGACGGAGGGTGGGGGGGGGCGTCTGTCTCCTAACACAGACACACGTGAGACGGCAGAATCAGCCAGGCACAACATGCATAGTCTGGGTCTGTTGGCCAGGAAGGAGAACCCACGCCCATCACACGCCCACGGTACAGCTGGGTGGGAATGGGTGAGGGGAGGAGAGAGGACGGGGGGGGGGTTGAGGGGAGGAGAGAGGGAGGGGGGGTGAGGGGAGGTGAAGAAGTAGGAGAGATGAGGAATGAGTTAAGGTAGTGGTTAGGTTAGGTTAGGTTAGGTTCGGGCATGAAGGTAGTTGTTGTGGTGTGTGTGTGTGTGTGTTACCCCGCCTCTCAACCCCTCCACAATTATATCCACTTCGACCTTAATGAACTACAGAGGTTTAAGAGACACTTGGCTAAGCTGACCTGACTGAAAGTGTCTTACGAGTGGGAGGTAATATCTGATAGTAACATAATTGATAGAGTAGTAATGGTGACCTGACAAGGGTGAGGTAAAGGGTTAACAAATGTAAATATCTCTAAGGTAAATGTTGTCAGGGAGAAGAAACACAAGGGAGAGAAGACTTGAGGGAGAGAAGATACAAGGGAGAGAAGACTTGAGGGAGAGAAGACTTAAGGGAGAGAAGATACAAGGGAGAGAAGATACAAGGGAGAGAAGACTTGAGGGAGAGAAGACTTGAGGGAGAGAAGATACAAGGGAGAGAAGATATAAGGGAGAGAAGACTTGAGGGAGAGAAGACTTGAGGGAGAGAAGATACAAGGGAGAGAAGACTTGAGAGAGAGAAGACTTGAGGGAGAGAAGATAGAAGGGAGAGAAGATATAAGGGAGAGAAGACTTGAGGGAGAGAAGACTTGAGGGAGAGAAGACTTGAGGGAGAGAAGATATAAGGGAGAGAAGACTTGAGGGAGAGAAGACTTGAGGGAGAGAAGATATAAGGGAGAGAAGACTTGAAGGAGAGAAGACTTGAGGGAAAGAAGATACAAGGGAGAGAAGATATAAGGGAGAGAAGACTTGAGGGAGAGAAGACTTGAGGGAAAGAAGATACAAGGGAGAGAAGACTTGAGGGAGAGAAGATACAAGGGAGAGAAGACTTGAGGGAGAGAAGATACAAGGGAGAGAAGACTTGAGGGAGAGAAGACTTGAGGGAGAGAAGATACAAGGGAGAGAAGACTTGAGAGAGAGAAGACTTGAGGGAGAGAAGATATAAGGGAGAGAACACAGAAGGGAGATAGATCAGTAGTTGCTAAGTGGTGGAGGTAGTTTAAAGGTCCCGCCAGTCCACGGGTCAAGAGGTCACCCATTAAAGGTCATTTGAGGCCGCCGCGGTGACACCCACTCCAGCTGGTGGCCTGACTTCCTGCCACCCCTCCTCCCCCCCACCCCCCCCCCGTACCCCCTCTCTTACCTCACCCTTCACTCACCATGCCCCTTTATTCTCCCCTCACCCGTCAGTCTCCCCTCACCCTTTCCCCTTATCTCTTACCCTTCACCCATCCCTCACAAAGTACTACTGTCTCCACCCACTCACCACACCCGTCTCATCCACCACAGCATTGAGAGGGAGGGAGGGGGGTGGGTGGGGAGGGGGGAGAGGGGAGGGGGGGGAGAGGAGGGGGGGAGGAGGCTCGTGACAATAAGTTCAAGACAGATGATTATGTCCACACACACACACACACACACACACACACACACACACCTCACACACACACACACACACACACACACACCTCACACACACACACACACACACACACACACACACACACACACACACACCTCACCACACACACACACACACACACACACACCACACACACACACCTCACCACACACACACACACACACCTCACCACACACACACACACACACACACCTCACCACACACACACACACACACACACACCTCACCACACACACCACACACACACACACACACACACACACACACACACACACACACACACACACACACACCTCACCACACACACACACACACACACACACACACACACACACACACACACACACCTCACCACACACACACACACACACCTCACCACACACACACACACACACACACACACACACACACACACACCTCACCACACACACACACACACACACACACACACACACACACCTCACCACACACACACACACACACACACACACACCTCACCACACACACACACACACACACACACACACACACACACACACACACACACCACACACACACACACACACACACACACACACACACACACACACACACCTCACCACACACACACACTTACCAGCCTTGAAAATAAAACAGCACAAGAAGATGACCTGTGAACCAACATCTTCACACCTGAGTTACCTGTCAGTGATGGACTCAAGTGAACAGCGCACTTACCTGTCAATTACACCTGAAAGATTAACTCATTAATTTACTTATTTATTTGTTTATTTACTTAATGAGTGTACTTAAAGGGTTACTTAAGGCTATTTTAATGTGTAGTAGTAAGTTCTGTTGTTGTTTACCATAGGGGAGAGAGAGAGAGAGAGAGAGAGAGAGAGAGAGAGAGAGAGAGAGAGAGAGAGAGAGAGAGAGAGAGAGAGGGGAAGGTGGAGGGAGGGAGGGAAAAGGAGGGAGAGAGAGAGAAAAGAAGGAAAAAGGGAGAGAGGGGGAAAAGGAAGTGAGAGGGAGGGAAAAGAGAGGGGAGTCACGGATATGAGAGGAAGTTGGGTACGGGAAGAAAAAAAAAGAGGAGGGAAGTGAGAGAGGAAGGGGAGGAGCAGGAGGGAGGAAGGGGAGGAGCAGGAGGGAGGAAGGGGACGAGCAGGAGGGAGGAAGAGGAATGTAAATTGAAGGAGTAAGATGATGAAGAGAGAGAGAGAGAGAGAGAGAGAGAGAGAGAGAGAGAGAGAGAGAGAGAGAGAGAGAGAGAGAGTTGACATACTGCTGTCATCACACACACACACAAAGTTCACATAACCATCAAGAAAACATTTCATTCTCAATCATACCTTAATTAATCCCTAATTAACCTCATTACAGGTAAACTCGCTCTTAATTAACGTCTCTAAATAACCCCACGCACTCTAAGTAAACTTATACACGCACTCTACTCACTCCCAAGTATACTCGACTCTACTGAAAACTCGACACATTACCTTACTGAACTATCCACGCCTTAACTTACCTGTAAATAGAAGAGAAACAAATAAATTAATAAAAAATAATAATAGAAAAAAAAATTAAATATATAAATGAAAAAAAAAACAAAAATAAATAAATAAAACAAATACAATAAAATAAAAGAGGTTATTTAATTACGGGATAAAAACATATCTATTACAAGTGTCTTTCCTCTCAGTCCATTTATAAGTAATTATGGCACGGATAATGGCACTATAATGACGGGTTTGTTTATAGAGGTCCAGTACAGGTGTTTGGAACTGTCTCTATACGGTACATTAATGGCCACACCACTATCAAGAAATGTCAATATGGGTCTTTGGTCAGTCTTAATTTCAGTCTTTTTCAGTGGATAAAGGGGAGGGGAGGGGGTAGAAGTGACGGGGAGGGGAGGGGTGGAAGTGAGGGGGAGGGAGGGGAGCCAGGTGAGGTGAGGGGATGTGAGGTGAGGGGAAGAGTGCTGGAGGTTAACAATTAGAGGCACCCAGACCAAAACACTACAGTGAGGGGGAGACGGGGAGGGGAGGGGAGGGGAGAGGGGGAGGGGGAGAAGGCACATGCCACTCTCACCAGACCTCACTAGCGACCCCTCCCCCTTCCTACTCCACCCCCTCACTGCTCCCCCCCTCCCCTGGATGCTCCGCCTCCTGCTGTTCATCCTCTTGGTGAAGACACAGGAGGAGGGAGAGAAAGGGAGGGGGAGGGAGAGAAAGGGAGGAGGAGGGAGAGAAAGGGAGGGGGAGGGAGAAGAAGAGAGGAGGAAGGGAAAGGTAAGTGGAAGGATGGAGGGAGGGAGAGGGAGATGAAGGTAGGGAGGGAGCAGAGAAAGGTAGGTAGAGGAAGGGAGGATAGGAAAAGGGAGTGAAAGAGGGGCAGGAAGACACACAACTGGACACCAATGGGAAGGGAGAGAGTGAATGGGATGGATGGATGAAGGAAGGAAAGAAGGAAGGAATAAACTAAGGAAGAAAGAATGGGGGGAAAATAAAGAAAATAAGGAAGAAATTAATGAAGGAAGGAACTAAGGAAGAATGAATGAATGAAGGAAGGAGGAAAAAATGAAGAAATAAAGGAAGATACACAAGACCCCGACAACAACAGGACACACGGAGAAGAGGAAGAGGAGATAAGTGATAATACCAGGAATTAAGATGACAGGAGGAGATAGCAGGGACAACGGGAAGTAAAGATGGGAAACACGTGAACACAAGAATAACAGACATACACGGATAAACATACACATGGATATACACACACACACGGATACACACACACGGATACACATACACACACATGGATAAATACATACACGGATAGATATACACAAGGATATACACACACACACACACACGATACAGACATACACACACGGATAGACATACACGTGGGCATACACACACACGGATACAGACACACACACGTGGATACAGACATACACATGGATATACACACGGATACATACACACACGGATATACATATATACACGCGGATACAGTCTTAATACATAAATTAACTATGGATTAACTGACGTCACTAATACAGTATAATGCAGTATATAACCTAAGGATACAGTCTTAATCCACAAACTATATAAACTACTGTATTAAGTCACAAATACAGTATAATACAGTAACCAATCATTATACAACCTCTATATAATTAAAAATGTATATATATATAAACTTCCTATGTAAATAAAATCAAGAATGAAATCAAATCCCCAAACTCGACTTGGTTAAAAATGATTATAATATTGAAGGGTTAATGCTCCTACGGTATTGACCATGGATAATGTAAGGGTTAATGGACCCCCTCTCTCTCTCTCTCTCTCTCTCTCTCTCTCAATAGGACGTTAAGGGGAGACATGTATGGAAGGAGGAAGTGGCACCAATAAAGACTAAGAGACAACAAGAAAGGAAGTGGGAACAGGAGGAAGAGGATGAGAGCGAACGTGACCATGGGACCACAGGGGGAAAGGGGAAAGGGGGAAGGGGGGGGGAGAAGAAGGTAGGAGAGGGGTAAAGGAAGATGTGAGGGTAGGAAATGGGAGAAGGTAGGGTAGGAGGGGGAAGAAAGGGGTAGGGGAAAAGGAGGAGGAAGGAGAAGGTATGGGAAGGGGAAAAGGGAGGGGGGAGAGAATGACAGGAGGTGAGAGAAGTGAGGGGTAATGGGGGGGAGGGGGGAGAAGAACTGAAACACTATCAACAAACCAGCTAACACGTCACCCCCCCCCCCCCCACACGTCACCCATAATCTATTCCCCCTCTGACTGAGACTAATAAAGAGGGGGGGTGAGGGGGGAGGGGTGAGGGGGGAGGGGGAGGTTATATGATAATGGAGGGAAGGACATTGATAGATAGGTATTATAAAGAAGAAAGATAGAGAGAGAGAGAGAGAGAGAGAGAGAGAGAGAGAGAGAGAGAGAGAGAGAGAGAGAGAGAGAGAGAGAGAGAGAGAGAGAGAGAGAGAGAGGAAGGAACGGAGGAGTAAGCAAAACGGTGTAGAGGATAATGAAGAAAGGGGAAGGAAGGAAGGAAGGAAGGTAGATGAAGATAAGGGTGTAAGACTACAGTAAGAACAGAGGAGGGAAGAAGGGGAAGGAGGAGTGAGGGATAGTGGGAGGGAGGGGTGGGGGGGTGAGGGGGAGGGTGGGGGGGGTCGTAGGTGAGGGAGGGAGGCGTGCCATACATTCCAGTACTCCAGAGAGTGAGGGAGCTACTGTCAGGGTGGCTGAGGTAACCCTAGTGATGTTCACCAGATGCTGCCTATTGTTACTGTTCCTGCTCCTGCTACTACTGTTCCTGCTACTGCTACTAATGTTCCTGCTACTACAGCTGTTCCTACTATTGCTACTACTGTTCCTGCTACTGCTACTACTGTTCCTGCTACTGCTACTACTGTTCCTGCTACTGCTACTACTGTTCCTGCTACTGCTACTACTGTTCCTGCTAGTGGTATGTGTGTTATTTGTACTTTCTGGTGATGTGAATTCCTCAGTGGTGATGTGGTGGTGGGGGGGGGTGATGTGGTGGTGGGGGGGTGATGTAATGGTGATGGCATGCTGGTGTGTGTGTGTGTGTGTGTGTGTGTGTGTGTGTGTGTGTGTGTGTGTGTGTTTTGGCCCCAGATGCTACTTAAAGAAAAATTAAAGCGAAAAGTCAAGTGAGGACATTCTTAAATAGTGAGCTATACACTGTGGGGGTAGTAGTAGTAGTAGTAGTAGTAGTAGTAGTAGTAGTAGTAGTAGTAGTAGTAGTAGTAGTGGTGGTGGTGGTGGTGATGATGATCGTGGTGGTAGCGGAAATAGTAGTAATAATGGAAGTGGTGGTAGTTATGATGCTGGTAATGATGATGGTAGTAATAATAGTAGTATGGTGGTAGTGGTGGTAGTAGTGGTGGTGGTGGTGGTGGTGGTAGTAGTGGTGGTAGTAGTGGTGGTAGTGGTGGTGGTAGTGGTGTCCCATAAGATAAGAACAATAACACTGATATCAAGTTGAATAATAAAGTACAGTGTCTCTTCCTCCCTCACCCCCCTCCCTCACCTTCCCTCACCCCCTCCCTCCCTCACCCCTCCCTCACCTTCCCACATAAATACTACACAGGCTTGACTCAGTATTTATTTATACATAACAACAAGACCTACAGGTGATAATCGGTCCAAACACACACACACACACACACACACACACACACACACACACACACACACACTTCCTTCAATCCATCACAGAATTATCAACAAGGAGTCGCCTTAGCTTACATCACTGCCTCACACACCCCCCTCTCTCTCCTCCCTAACAGCTGGCGCCCTCTCACCCTCCCCTCTCACTGGCTTCCTCCCTCTCGTCTAACTATTTCCTTACTTTCCTCTTCCTCTCTCTCTCTCTCTCTCTCTCCCCACTCAGTATAGTACAGTATCCTGGTACAATATCAATACAGCATTACACACACACACACACACACACACACACACACACACACACACACACACGGCGTTATATTTCAAACCCAATATAACATGAACAAAGTTAATTACAGTATCTACCTTGTAATTCTGATATCATTATTAACAAGCATAATTTCAATTACACAACTGTAATTCGTGAGTAATGATGTGGATTGGCTAATTAGGATGACCCAGGGGTAATTACAAGACCCCTAACTATATCAACACTCCTGTTATAGAAACATTGGAGTATATTATTGAACGACCTGTCCTTGAGAGAGAGAGAGAGAGAGAGAGAGAGAGAGAGAGAGAGAGAGAGAGAGAGAGAGAGAGAGAGAGAGAGAGATTATCCCTAACTAATGTAAACAAATAATTATCCTAAGTAGAGGGGAAAAGGGGGGGGGGGATTTAAGGGGCGGTGAGGTAAGTAGGGGATTAAGGGGAGGAATTAAGGGTGTGAGGGGAAGGAGGAAGAGAAAATGGGAAGAGGAAGTGGGTAGATAGTAGGTATAAAGGGATGAAGGAAGGAAGAGGAATGGAAGAAGGAAGGAAGGAAGGAAAAGGAATGGAGGAATGAAGGAAGGAAGGGAGAAAGGAAGGAAGGAAGGAAAGAAAGACGGAAGGAATGAAGGAAGGAAGGAAGGAAGGAAAAATTATGAAAGAAACAAAAAAGAAAGAAAGAAAATGGCAAGATAACGATCGGTGAATCCCAGAAGGGAAGAAGAGAGGTAGAGGTGGAACAGAGGGAAGCACAGGTCAGACTGGGTCACTTACCATCACTACTGGGTCAGGTCAGGTCAGGTCACTCTACACCAGTACAATGATCTTCACACTAACCGGACATAAACAGTTTACAATTATGTAGTTTAGTTACACCACCTAACCTAACCTAACCTTACCAAACCTAATCTAACCTAACCTAACCTTACCAAACCTAATCTAACCTAACCTAACCTAACCTATATGTGACGTTGGTGTAATATGTGTTTCTTGGTTACAGTATAGTTCATAATTATGTAGTTTAGTTACAGTATTTTTACATTGATCTATATTAAGCTGAGATATTACATGTTTTAAGTTACAGTATTACAGTAATATATAATTATATCTTCAATTACAGCAATTTACAGTTTACAAGAGTTACAAAATTTTCTCACAATTCATACGGGTATTATATTCTAACCACTATTATATAATACAAAAAAAATACAGTTTATTTGCTTTTTTGTTTGTTCAATGTTTGTTTTCATGACTTGACTGATAATGTTCTTCCCGCTTGAGGAATAATTTTTTTAATAAGGGTTCACGTTATCAATGACTACTTCTTTATCAGTGTTATCGTTCTAATAAATCAGTTTGTATAAGTGAGAGAGAGAGAGAGAGAGAGAGAGAGAGAGAGAGAGAGAGAGAGAGAGAGAGAGAGAGAGACCAAACAACGTGATCTCTTGAACAATCCCACGCGTATGAGGGCATGAAGCACGATGATTGGTCCTCGTCCTTCATAACCTCTGAATATGATTGGTCCTTTTCCTATTATGATGGCCTATCGTCTTAACTTTAACTCAAAACACAAGATGACGTCATGGCGAAAATCCTCCAATCAGCGTGCATTCTGCCCTGGTCTCGTGTGGGTTGTGAAGTTCTCTGAGGGTGTTTGGGCATTTAATTCTTCTTATTAAATTCTGATTTCTTCATTCTTTTTCATTCTTCCTCTTCTTCTTCTTCTTCTTCTTCTTCTTCTTCTTCTTCTTCTTCATTCTTCGTCTTCTTCCTTCTTCTTCTTCTTCTTCTTCTTCTTCTTCTTCTTCTTCTATCTCATAAGTTCTCCTCCATGCGTGTCTCCCGCCAACCATCCTTCCCACGGGAGGGAGATGAGAGGGAGGATGAGTGTTGGGGGGGGGGGAACATGAAGAAGGGAAGGAGGAAGAGAAAGAAAGAGGAAGAGAAGGAAGGAGGAAGAGAAGAGGGAGGATGGGGAAGAAAGAAGGGAGAAGTGAAGAAAGGAGGAAGATAAATAAGGAGAAGGAGAAAGAACAAGGAAGAGAGTGAAGGAAAGGAATAAAGGAGGAGAATAGGAAGGACACAATTTACAGGAGTCGTCAACATGACCTACACTCTTGACCTACACCTGAGTTACCTGGACGAGTCTCTTGACCCTCTGTGCACAGGTGACCCTCTGACCTGAATAAAATCATCACACATTAGCCAAATAAAATAACAAAATGGCGCTCCTATAGTGGAAATGGGTTAAAATAAAATCCTACAGAGCATACCAACCAAATCCTACCGAGCATACCAGCCAAATCCTACCGAGCATACCAGCCAAATCCTACCGAGCATACCAGCCAAATCCTACCGAGCATACCAGCCAAATCCTACCGAGCATACCTGCCAAATCCTACCGAGCATACCTGCCAAATCCTACCGAGCATACCTGCCAAATCCTACCGAGCATACCTGCCAAATCCTACCGAGCATACCAACCAAATCCTACCGAGCATACCAGCCAAATCCTACCGAGCATACCAACCAAATCCTACCGAGCATACCAACCAAATCCTACCGAGCATACCTGCCAAATCCTACCGAGCATACCTGCCAAATCCTACCGAGCATACCAGCCAAATCCTACCGAGCATACCTGCCAAATCCTACCGAGTACACCAGCCAAATCCTACCGAGCATACCAGCCAAATCCTACCGAGCATACCAGCCAAATCATACCGAGCATACCAACCAAATCCTACCGAGCATACCAGCCAAATCCTACCGAGCATACCAGCCAAATCCTACCGAGCATACCTGCCAAATCCTACCGAGCATACCTGCCAAATCCTACCGAGCATACCAGCCAAATCCTACCGAGCATACCTGCCAAATCCTACCGAGTACACCAGCCAAATCCTACCGAGCATACCTGCCAAATCCTACCGAGTACACCAGCCAAATCCTACCGAGCATACCAGCCAAATCCTACCGAGCATACCTGCCAAATCCTACCGAGTATACCAGCCAAATCCTACCGAGCATACCAACCAAATCCTACCGAGCATACCAGCCAAATCCTACCGAGCATACCAACCAAATCCTACAGAGCATTCCAACCAAATCCTACCGAGCATACCTGCCAAATCCTACCGAGCATACCTGCCAAATCCTACCGAGCATACCAACCATCAACATAACCTTTCCCTCGTTACGGTAAGTGACTTGTAAAAATGCAATACGGTATATATTTATTATATACCGGGAGATGTGAAGGATAAAGAAATGCCTTTGAAGATGATATATACAGTATATACCTTTCTTGAGCGGGGGGGGGGGGGGGAGGGGAGGGAGGGGGTCTTGATGTGATAAAAATACCCCCCCCCCCTCCCAAGGTTCATAAACAGAGGTTGCGAACACAAACACTTTACAGGGTGGCTAGATGAGGTGGCTTTTGTAAACAACCATATTACACTTAATTTGCATCAAAGACTTTATATCCCTCTTCCTCAGTCGCTTATGTTGATGGATGGTGCAAGGGTGTGAGGGTGAGGTGTGAGGGTGGTGTGAGGTGTGAGGGTGGTGTGAGGGTGGTGTGAGGTGTGAGGGTGTTGTGAGGTGTGAGGGTGGTGTGAGGTGTGAGGGTGGTGTGAGGTGTGAGGGTGAGGTGTGAGGTGTGAGGGTGGTGTGAGGTGTGAGGGTGGTGTGAGGTGTGAGGGTGGTGTGAGGTGTGAGGGTGGTGTGAGGTGTGAGGGTGGTGTGAGGTGTGAGGGTGAGGTGTGAGGGTGGTGTGAGGTGTGAGGGTGGTGTGAGGTGTGAGGGTGAGGTGTGAGGGTGGTGTGAGGTGTGAGGGTGGTGTGAGGTGTGAGGTGTGAGGGTGAGGTGTGAGGGTGGTGTGAGGTGTGAGGTGTGAGGGTGGTGTGAGGTGTGAGGGTGTTGTGAGGTGTGAGGGTGGTGTGAGGGTGGTGTGAGGTGTGAGGGTGTTGTGAGGTGTGAGGGTGGTGTGAGGTGTGAGGGTGGTGTGAGGTGTGAGGGTGGTGTGAGGTGTGAGGGTGGTGTGAGGTGTGAGGGTGAGGTGTGAGGGTGGTGTGAGGTGTGAGGGTGGTGTGAGGTGTGAGGTGTGAGGGTGGTGTGAGGGTGGTGTGAGGTGTGAGGGTGTTGTGAGGTGTGAGGGTGGTGTGAGGTGTGAGGGTGGTGTGAGGTGTGAGGTGTGAGGGTGGTGTGAGGTGTGAGGGTGGTGTGAGGTGTGAGGGTGGTGTGAGGTGTGAGGGTGGTGTGAGGTGTGAGGTGTGAGGGTGGTGTGAGGTGTGAGGGTGGTGTGAGGTGTGAGGGTGGTGGTGAGGTGTGAGGGTGGTGTGAGGTGTGAGGGTGGTGGTGAGAGGGTGAAGTGTGAGGGTGGTATGAGGTGTGAGGGTGGTGTGAGGGTGGTGTGAGGTGTGAGGGTGAGGTGTGAGGGAGGTGTGAGGTGTAAGGGTGAGGTGTGAGGGTGGTGTGAGGTGTGAGGGTGGTGTGAGGTGTGAGGGTGGTGTGAGGTGTGAGGGTGGTGTGAGGTGTGAGGGTGGTGTAAGGTGTGAGGGTGAGGTGTGAGGGTGGTGTGAGGTGTGAGGGGGAGGTGTGAGGGTGGTGTGAGGTGTGAGGGTGGTGGTGTGAGGTGTGAGGTGTGAGGGTGGTGTGAGGTGTGAGGGTGTAAAGTTGCAGGCAAGGTAACCAAGCCTTTACTTACGTCTCTCTCTCTCTCTCTCTCTCTCTCTCTCTCTGGACAATTTCGTGTCGTCACCTCAACCCGTCTCACCTACGTCACCATCAACCCCCTCGCCGTCACCCATACCGTCACCTGTCACACCTCCGTCACCTCCGGAAGCTGGCACCGATGAAGCGAAAAATGAGAGGTTGTGTTCTGCTGAGGACCGTCACGCTAATTACCTCCTAACTATCTCCATTAACTACCTCACCTAACTACCCCCAATACCTATCTATCCTCTAATTACTCGTCACATTAATTACCTGACTTAAGTATGTCAATATTAATTACTCCACTTAAATACCTTCCTGGTAATTAGCTCACTAAACCTCACGCTAATTACTCAACTTAACACTTTCGTCATTAATTAGCTCACTTAATTATGTTCCTAACAATGACATCACCTGATTACTCCCATTACTAATTAGCTCACTTAATCACCCACCGTCATAGTAATTACCACACTTAACTACTCTCAATGCTAATCACTCACGCTAATTATCATACTTAAGGACTTAAATTTCCTTACGATAATTACCCCTGACGTAACTGCCAGTTAACACATGTAACGAGGGTAGTTCACGTGACCACCCGAGAAGGATCATTCATCACTGTCAGGTTGTTAAGGACAAAGCCATTGCCATATTCAACCAATCACAGCCCAGGAACGAAGCGTGGTTGTTGATGACGTCACAGCGGTCAAAAAAAAAGTAGTAGTAGTAGTAGTAGTAGTAGTAGTAGTAACACACACACACCTGTCCTCTCCAAGATATCATGCAAACACCTGAAGATCACACTTTTTTTTTCCTAACGCGAACACACAAACAGCGCCCCGTACACTAGGTAATTACGGGGTGACTTTTTCATCCTGTGATATAGGATCCACAGTGCGTTAACCTAGCCACTAGTTATGATTACTTGATCTACCTGGGAAAAAAAACTCTCTCTCTCTCTCTCTCTCTCTCTCTCTCTCTCTCCAATATACCCATTTTACACGTGTCTACTGAACCTACCTGGTGTATTCTCATTAGCGTAAAGGGCAGCCACACCTGTACACTAGTTGCGTGGGGCACAAGTGGGCAGGTAACACTGATGATGAAGGTATCTGTCACAAGGTGGTGGTGAGAGTGGTGATGAGGGAGTGGTGATGGTGGTAGCAGTGGTGTAGTGCTGGGGGGAGTTGTGGTGGTAATAGTATTTGTTATAGTGGTGATAAGTGGTGATTGTAATGGTGATGTTAATAAATGGTGAGTGTAGTGGTGGTGGTGGTAATAAATATTGGCTATAATAGTAATGGTAGTCATAATATTGGTAGTTGCAGTAGTGGTGGCTTAACAGATGATAGTAGGTGGAATAGTAGGCCTATCCGTGCTCCAACACACAATAAAGTTTGAAACAACTGAGGTCAAGCAAGTGGCGTACGCTGATGACCTTACAGGAGCAGGAAAAGTGGAGGACATCAAAAAGTGGTGGGACCTGGTAACATCACGAGGTCCTCAAATAGGGTACCACCCAAACGCCAACAAGTCCTTCTTCATTGTGAAGCCAGAACATTATGAACGGGCAATGGATGTGTTTGGTGGAATTGAGGTCAAAATAACAAAGGACGGCCAAAGACACCTAGGCGCAGTAATCGGCACGACGGACTTCAAGACCGAGTACGTAACAGGAAAGATGAATGAGTGGGTTAGGGAAATCCAAGCTCTGTCTGAGATTGCTAACAGAGCCACATGCAGCTTTTGCGGCATTCACCCATGGAGTCAAGCATCGCTGGAACTACCTGATGCACACTATCCCTGATACAGGACCCCTCCTCCAGCCTCTGGAAGAAGCTATCAGCGTCAATTTCATTCCCAAATTAGTGAAACACCTTCACTTAACCCCAGCAGAAAGATCACTCCTTGCACTACCACCGAAACTGGGAGGAATGGGACTGACCAATCCAGAGGAGATGGCTGCCACCGAACATCAAAGCTCAGTTAAGTTGACGGCAGCCCTCACGGACCACATAATAGCTCAAAACGCAACAGGGGAGGTGGATACCAGTGAAGTAATTAAGATTCGAAGGTCCATTACGACAGAACGACAGCACGGCCAAAGTGATAAGTTGCAGCAACTGTTGCTGCAAGTACCAGAGAATTTGAAGAAAAAAAGTAGTTATAGCGCAGGAGGTGGGTGCCTCGAATTGGTTAACCACGTTACCGATAAGGGCAAATGGTTTCAGTCTCAGTAAACAAGAATTTGCAGATGCCAATGCTCTAAGGTAGGGTAGGCCAGTAAAAGGTTTGCCCTCCCAATGCGTGTGTGGCTCTTCCTATGACGTCGATCACACCATGGTGTGCAAGAAAGGGGCTTCATATGCATGAGGCATGACGAAGTAAGGGATCTCACAGCAAATATGTTGAAGGAAATCTGCCGTGATGTCAAGGTAGAACCGACCCTCCTTCCATTGGACGGTTAGAATTTCCAGCATAGGACTTCAAACACATCCAACGAAGCCCGTGTGACGTCAGTGCTCGAGGATTCTGGACGATGGAACAGCGAGTCTTCTTCTACATCAGGATTTTTTATCCCATGGCCGCATGTCACGGTAACTTAGCTCACGATGCTGCACACAGGAGGAACGAGAACGACAAGATAAGGGCATACGGGGAGAGAATTCAGAACGTTGATCAAGGTAGCTTCACTCCTCTAGTGTTCACAACCACTGGTGGGATGGGACCAAGTGCAAGATGTTTCTACGCCAGACTCACGGAGGTGATCTCCGAACAGAAGCAGCAGCCCAGAAGTTATGTTACAGCCTGGATGAGATGTCGACTGTCCTCTCTCCTTAGGTCGGCTTTGCTCTGCCTCAGGGGAACGAGAGCATCGGCTCCAAAGCCGACAACGGTTGCAAATATTGACTATGAGGCTACAGTCACTGAATGCCTCATAGATCTGTGGCTCAACTAACTCAACACAGCTAGGATAGCTTCTTATGTATTAGGATATTTAATTTTAAGGTAATAAAATGGCGGCGAAGGTATGGTGAAGGGGAGGATAGAGACCACATTTAAAAAAAAAAGTAGT
>CAUDMG010002581.1:1557500-1570000 GCA_958450375.1 Homarus gammarus | reverse complement strand
GTTTGTGATGGTAGTTGTGGTTTATGATGGTGATTGAGATGGTGGTTGAGATGGTGGTGGTGGTTGAATTTGAGATGGTAGGGTGGAGGTGGTGGTTGAGATGGTAGTATGGTAATTGTGGTTGAGATGGTAGTATGGTAATTGTGGTTGAGATGGTAGTATGGTAATTGTGGTTGAGATGGTAGTATGGTGATTGTGGTTGAGATGGTAGTATGGTAATTGTGGTTGAGATGGTAGTATGGTAATTGTGGTTGAGATGGTAGTATGGTAATTGTGGTTGAGATGGTAGTATGGTAATTGTGGTTGAGATGGTAGTATGGTAATTGTGGTTGAGATGGTAGTATGGTAATTGTGGTTGAGATGGTAGTATGGTAATTGTGGTTGAGATGGTAGTATGGTGATTGTGGTTGAGATGGTAGTATGGTAATTGTGGTTGAGATGGTAGTATGGTATTGTGTTGAGATGGTAGTATGGTGATTGTGGTTGAGATGGTAGTATGGTAATTGTGGTTGAGATGGTAGTATGGTAATTGTGGTTGAGATGGTAGTATGGTAATTGTGGTTGAGATGGTAGTATGGTAATTGTGGTTGAGATGGTAGTATGGTAATTGTGGTTGAGATGGTAGTATGGTAATTGTGGTTGAGATGGTTGTATGGTAATTGTATAGTGGTTCCTGAATAACTCACCTGAATGTTTCTATAGAGCACCACTACCTTTCACCTATGTCACCTGAGCAATTTTCACCTGAGTGTCACCTAAATACGTCACCTAGATACCCCACCTAGATATCTCACCTAGATATCTCACCTAGATATCTCACCTTAATATATATTTTTTTTAAGAACATAAGAACATAAGAAAGTGGGATACTGCAGGAGGCCGACTGGCCCATACAGGGCAGATCCCTTTCACACCCATCCCAGCACTTCCATGTGCCTATCCAACTTCGTCTTGAAGCTCCCTAGCGTCCCCGATCCTACTATAGCACTCGGTAGCCTATTCCACATATCCACAACTCTATTACCAAACCAGTGCTTGCCTATATCCTTTCTGAATCGGAATTTATCTAATTTAAAGCCATTTGTTCTAGTTATTTCGTTATTACTGAGCTTCAGAACATCTTCCATTTTACCCTTGTTAATCCCACTTACCCACTTGTACACCTCTATCATATCTCCCCTAACTCTACGCCTCTCTAATGAATGTAAGCCTAAGCTTTTCAGTCTTTCTTCATATGTAAGGTTTCTAATATTATGGATCATTTTTGTCATTCTTCTTTGTACTCTCTCCAAAGAATCTATGTCCATTCTATAATAAGGACACCAGAACTGAACCGCATAATCCATGTGTGGCCTCACTAATGCTAGGTAAAGTTTCAAGATAACGTCAGCAGTTCTGTTACTCACAGACCTAGATATGAACCCTAGAATCCTGTTTGCCTTGTTGCGAACGCTAATACATTGTTTTCTAGGTTTCAAGTCGTTGCTAACAAATACACCTAGATCTTTTTCACAAACTGAGTTTTCTATTTCCGTGTTACCTAGTTTATACGGAACGTTTGTATTCGTCTTCCCTATCTGTAGTACCTTGCATTTATCAGTATTAAAATTCATTTGCCAGTCTACTGACCACTCATGTAAGGTATCTAGATCTCTTTGAATGTGTTCAAAGTCACTGTCTGAATTTATCACTCTCCCCATTTTGGTATCATCTGCAAATTTACTAATCCTACTAGTTATGTCTAAATCAAGATCATTAATGAATATAACAAACAGCAGAGGGCCCAATACAGATCCCTGGGGAACTCCGCTTTTGACCGCACCCCAGTCTGACTTTAATCCATTTATGCTGACTCTTTGTTTCCTACCAGTTAACCATGACCTAATCCATTTTAATAATGATCCACCTATTCCATGTGCTTCTACCTTCCTTATCAATCTCTCATGAGGGACTCTATCGAATGCTTTACTGAAATCTAAATAAATTATATCATATGACTTATCGTTATCTACCGCTTCATATACTTCTGAGAAAAAGCTAAGCAAATTTGTGAGACAAGAACGTCCCTGGGTGAACCCGTGCTGAGAAGAATGAATTAAGTTGAATGTTTCAAGGTGGCTTCTGATTTTTGTAGCAATAATTGACTCTAGCAACTTGCCTATGATTGACGTGAGACTAATGGGACGGTAATTTGATGCAATTGATTTATCACCCTTTTTGAAAATCGGTACTACATTTGCAAGTTTCCAAGCTTCTGGCACTAGGCCCGATTCTAATGACTTATTAAATAAAACTGACTCACCTAAATTGCTCACCATAGCTCCTAATTTAACTCTATGGTCAAAATGCTTTAGTTAAATGTTTCACTTAAAACCTTCAATTAATATCTCACCAAAATGCTTCAACAGCTTCATCTAAATGCTTCAAAAGAGCTTCACCTACTCTCACCACCTAAATACTTCACGAGGTTCACCTAAAGTCCTAAATGCATCAAGAGTTTCAATACAGCTTCACTTAAATGCTTCAACAGAGCTTCACCTAAATACCTCACCTCGAGTAAGTGCCTCAGGTAGATATCTCAGGGCAGCACATCACTAAGATACAGGTGGGGTGTGTAAGTCAGGGTGGTGGTGGTGGTGGTGGTGGTGGTGGAGGTGATGGTAGTGGTGGTGGGTGGTGGTAGTGGTGGTAGAGGCGGCGGTGGTGGTAGTGATGGTAGTGGTGGTGGGTGGTGGTAGTGGTGATAGAACGATGCAAAAAGTTGGTTGAGTCAGCAGAAGGAACAATAAGAGAAGCTTGGTTGACACAACACCTGCGATCACCACTGATTTGTGTCTTGGCCGTGTGTGTGTGTGTGTGTGTGTGTGTGATGGTAGCAGCTGTGTGTATATGTGGTGTATACATGTGTGTGTGTGTGTGTGTGTGTGTGTGTGTGTGTGTGTGTGTGTGTGTGTGTGTGTGTGTGTGTGTGTATGTGTGTGTGTGTGTGTGTGTGTGTGTGTGTGTGTGTGTGTGTGTGTGTGTGTGTGTGTGTGTGTTCTGGAAAAGGTGTACACGTTTATCAGTTGGCGCCAGAACGAGTTGTTTACTGTGTGCTCTGTGTAGGTGTACTTGTGAGCTGCCAACACACACACACACACACACACATGTATACACCACATATACACACAGCTGCTACCATCACACACACACACACATGTATACACCACATATACACACAGCTGCTACCATCACACACACACACACACATGTATACACCACATATACACACAGCTGCTACCATCACACACACACACACACACACACACACACACACACACACACATGTATACACCACATATACACACAGCTGCTACCATCACACACACACACACACACACACACACACACACACACACATACACACACACACACACACACACACACACACACACACATACACACACACACACACACACACACACACACACACACACACACACACACACACACACACACACACACACACACACACACACACACACATACATGACTTTATACACGAGAGAGAGAGAGAGAGAGAGAGAGAGAGAGAGAGAGAGAGAGAGAGAGAGAGAGAGAGAGAGAGAGAGAGAGAGAGAGAGAGAGAGTTTATACACTAAAATTATTAGACATGAGGAAAAAACACACGTGGAGCTCTTGTGTGTCCCCCCCACACACACACACACATACAATGTCTTAGAGGCTGACGTCAAGTGTGCCAAGTCTGACAGTGGCTGACGTCAAGTTTTACAGTGGCTGACGTCAAGTTAAACAGTGACTGACGTCGTTTTATAGTGGCTGACGTCAAGTGCCCCAAGTTATACAATGGCTGACGTCAAGTGTTCCAAGTTATACAGAGGCTGACGTCAAGTATTCCAAGTTATACAGCGGCTGATGTAAAATGCCCCAAGTTATACAATGGCTGACGTCAAGTGTTCCAAGTTATACAGTGGCTGACGTCAAGTGTTCCAAGTTATACAGTGGCTGACGTCAAGTATTCCAAGTTATACAATGGCTGACGTCAAGTGTTCCAAGTTATACAGAGGCTGACGTCAAATGCCCCAAGTTATATAACAGCTGACGTCAAATGCCCCAAGTTATAGAACAGCTGACGTCAAATGCCCCAAGTTATAGAACAGCTGACGTCAAATGCCCCAAGTTATAGAACAGCTGACGTCAAATGCCCCAAGTTATAGAACAGCTGACGTCAAATGCCCCAAGTTATAGAACAGCTGACGTTAAATGCCCCAAGTTATAGAACAGCTGACGTCAAATGCCCCAGGTTATAGAACAGCTGACGTCAAATGCCCCAAGTTATAGAGCAGCTGACGTCAAATGCCCCAAGTTATAGAACAGCTGACGTTAAATGCCCCAAGTTATAGAACAGCTGACGTCAAATGCCCCAAGTTATAGAGCAGCTGACGTCAAATGCCCCAAGTTATAGAGCATCTGACGTCGAATGCCCCAAGTGTCAGCATCTTTTAAGTGTTCATCAGGAACAGTCCTTTGTATTTACCCTCAACGTCAGCCTATCCTGACCTGACTGACAATGCCTTCCATGTGTGAGGGATATTTTCAGGTTTACCATACAACAACGCCAGTACGAGCAATCAAACAACGTCTGGCGATACCCTCTCAACTCTGAAACACTTTAGCTTAATCTACTACGCCAGACGAACGATCCTTCTTCCTTCTTTACCTTACCTTACCTGTCTGTCTGTCTGTCTGTCTGTCTGTTTCTTCGTTTGTAGGAATTTCGCCATTACGTAATTTTTTATGTACATTTCCCAAACAAACAAACACATCTTAACAACACTACAACCACAACCTCACAAACAAACAAACAATTAACATAAACAATATATAACACACAGGTAAAATCATTAATGGAACACGGAGATAATACTTTAAAAGGCCCACGACCTGAAATACACTCACCTGCATATATAAGTATTACATAGCGGGAAATATTATCATTTACCCTCGAATATTACTCACATGAGGAATATTACTAAAATATCTACCCATTTAATTAGGGAAGAAAATATTGATTAGGTATATTAACAACATGAGGAATACTGATAATATTTGACCATTTAATCGGTATAAAAATTAATGTCTTAATCTTTGGTATGGAATATTTCTCAGTTAAATATCGTTTCAAGCATCAATATTTCCGTAGATATTTACCGCATTAGGACTACAGATAAATATTATAATTCTTGGTATTAATATTTTTTTTGTATGTAAATAATTTCGCCAAAAATATTCTTTACAAAACAAATACTAAAAACGTGTTGGTCAGCAGGTAAGAACGTCCGCAGGTAACGTCCGCAGGTAAGAACGTCCGCAGGTAACGTCCGCAGGTAAGGACGTACGCATTTGTAACGTCAGCAGGCAACGTACGCAGGCAACATCAGCAGGCAACATCCACAGGCAACATCAGCAGGCAACATCCGCAGGCAACATCCACAGGCAACATCCACAGGCAACGTCAGCAGGCAACATCCACAGGCAACGTCAGCAGGCAACATTCCCATTTTTCCCCCTAAGTGAGTGAGGTAGCAACACTGTATGACACCATGGATATATATTCCCCTGTGTGTGTGTGTGTGTGTGTGTGTGTGTGAACGTAAGAGAGGAAAAATCCACGCGTTTCAGGGTTTGACGTGTTTCCTGGTGGGTTTTTGGCCACTATGATGTCATCCAGTGTTCTTCTGACTCAGTACTGTGGGTTAGGTTAGGTTGGGTTAGGTTCAATAGGATTAGCTTCGCCGGTCAGGTTAACTTTGGTTATGTTTAGTTGGGTTGAGTAAGGTTATGTTAGGTTAGGTTTAAATTGTTTTGGGTTTAAACTAGACTGGTATGACGGGCAGGGGCATGGCATCAGTGCCTGGGGTGATTAGCATGGCGTGGCACAGGCGTGGGGTGACTAGCGTGGCGTGGGGTGACTAGCGTGGCGTGGCACAAGGCGTGGAGGGCGTGGGCAGGGGCATGACATCAGTGGCGTGTGACTCAGGGGAAGACACCAGTGCGCCGTGCCAGCCCAAACAACCACCACCACCATCGCTACCACCACCGCTACCACCACCGTTACCACCCCTCCCACCACCACACCCTTCCCACCACGACACCCCTCCCACCACGACACCCCTCCCACCACCAACACCACCACCACCAAACCCCTCCCACCACCAACACCACCACCACCACACCCCTCCCACCACCAACACCACCACCAACCCCTCCCACCACCAACACCACCACCACCACACCCCTCCCACCACCAACACCACCACCACGACACCCCTCCCACCACGACACCCCTCCCACCACCACACCCCTCCCTCCACCAACACCACCACCACCACACCCCTCCCACCACCACACCCCTCCCTCCACCAACACCACCACCACCACCACACCCTTCCCACCACGACACCCCTCCCACCATCACCACCACCACCCACCACAACTCATTAACAAACATTCTGCCCAATGGACTCCCTCATAATTACCCTCATTAACGCATACAAAGACTCCTTACGTTAAGCACCTTCCGTAGAACGCCGCAGGAACGGGTCAGCCCTCATAGCGGTGGGTATTCCCGTGCCAACAACAACAACAGCAACAACAACAGGAGTGAGTGCCTTCAACATCGGAAAAAAGTGCCTCAGTGTGGTCATCGTTGGTACTAATTGATTATACCCGGAAGTGGCAGTTATCGTCTCTCTCTCTCTCTCTCTCTCTCTCTCTCGTCTCTCTTTATCTTTAAAAATAAATAAACAGGACATAACAGAAGCTAACAGTGATCACGTTAAGCCGAATATTAAAATGCACGTTTGCCTCTCGCCCCTTCTGTGTGTGTGTGGCTTACGGCTCGGTGGCGCAGAGGTACTACGTCACGCCAAGGAAAACAGCGTAGCCATACTGTCAAGGGAAGTGTGAGCTATGAAGCCAAGGGCAGTAGCTGGCGTGTATGGCTCACCACCACGCCCACCACGCCTACAAAAAGTGGCCTCATTCTGACCTCCGAGATGCCTCCAACCTCCATCTTCACACACACACATACACAGGCCTCCACCTCCAATTTCCCTCAGTAAATGGGTTAGGTTAGGTTAGGTTAGGTGGATTGGGTTTATTTGCTTCGGATTAGTAGCAGTGTGTGTGTGTGTGTGTGTGTGTGTGTGTGTGTGTGTGTGATGAGAGGAAGTCATTGCGGGCTATGGACCAATGCCCTCACACGCGTGGATTCTGCCAAACCGCGTCCGTGGCCCCTTTTGTTTACCTAAGCTGTCATTTCTAAAGCGACACCCCCCCCCCCTCCCCCAACACACCTACTTTAGTTTTACATTAAAGACACACATTTACATGGTAGGTAGACAGACAGACAGACACACAGACACACAACATACTACATGACACCCCTACATAACACCACCCCCTCCCCCTAACCTACATAGCACGTGTCTCATTAGCGAGGTTCTCCACTGTGTTACTTGACTTGGCAAACCAGACTTTCCTCTCCCGCAGCCCTCTACCAACGTGGGGGAGACGTGGGTTGATATGCCCAGTCCTACGTGGGGACAGCTAAGGTGTGACCACGACTACAAGAGACGTTTATAACTACGCTATAACGACCACTTAACGACCACAAACTGATGAGATTTTATATAATTGTGTTAAAATACGAGTAAAATCATACCATTCCTACATAACCACGTCATAATAAATAAACTATGACAACATCCACACAAAACCTTTATAACTCAGAAAACTACAACTAAACCACGTCCACACTATAACAACTCCCCCCCCCCCCCCACAACTACGACACTATCACAACCACTATCATAGTAATACGTCACTCACACCATCACTGACCCACAATACTTACAGTGTTTCCTACAAGGGAGGATTTTAACCCCCTTCTACAGGTGACCTCATGGGATCAATATTTCCCACGCCCTCTCCAACACATGCTGGTGTGTGTGTGTGTGTGTGTGTGTGTGTGTGTTCTAGGGAAAATGGTGACCCCCTCAGTACAGTGAATTAGCCAGGTGATTATGAGATATTAACCCCGTGAGTATGATGACTTAACCCCGTGAGTATGATGACTTAACCCCGTGAGTATGATGACTTAACCCCGTGAGTATGATGACTTAACCCCGTGAGTATGATGACTTAACCCCGTGAGTATGATGACTTAACCCCGTGAGTATGATGACTTAACCCCGTGAGTACGATGATTTAACCCCTTGATGGATGATGAATTAACCCCGTGAGTATGATGACTTAACCCCGTGAGTATGATGACTTAACCCCGTGAGTACGATGACTTAACCCCTTGAGTACGATGATTTAACCCCTTGATGGATGATGACTTAACCCCGTGAGTATGATGCCTTAACCCCGTGAGTATGATGACTTAACCCCTTGAATACGATGATTTAACCCCTTGATGGATGATGACTTAACCCTTTGAGTATGATGACTTAACGTTTTGGGTATAATGATTTAACCCCTTGAGTATAATAACTTAACCTTTCCAGTACGATGACAACCCACTAGAGTACAATGACAACCCACTCGAGTACGATGACAACCCAGTCGAGTACAATGACAACCCAGTCGAGTACGATGACAACCCACTAGACTACGATGACAACCCACTAGAGTACAATGACAACCCACAAGACTACGATGACAACCCACAAGACTACGATGACAACCCACTAGAGTACAATGACAACCCACAAGACTACGATGACAACCCACTAGAGTACGATGACAACCCAGTCGAGTACGATGACAACCCACTAGACTACGATGACAACCCACAAGACTACGATGACAACCCACTCGAGTACGATGCCTGAACCCTTTTAAAACACAATAACCCCATTCCCTTGAGTACAATAACAATATAGTACTCGGAGGTTTATATCATTGTACTCGTGAGAGGAGGAGGAGGAGGGAGGAGGGGGGAGGGGGGAGGGGGGGGGGGGGGTGACGGTAAACAGGTATTTTGTAGCATCAATCAAAATGGCTTTACTAAAGAGGTCATTTACTAACTGCGTCACGTTTTAGGCAGTAATTCAGCTCAACACTAAGCATTATAGACTACAAAGAGCGTGTTTTAATAGGACTAGTTAACATCAATAGACACCACGTGTAAATATTGAGTTCGCTGATGTCACACACACACACACACACACACACACACACACAGCAGTACACACACATAAATATGCCAGTACACACACAGAGCAGTATATAGACACACCAGTACACACACACACACACACACACACACACACACACACACACACACTAAAAAAGAGCACAACCACCACCACCACCACAACAACAATTACGCCCACTACCACAACCAGGATGCCATAACTCGTCCGTTACCACAATCAACCACCATCAGTAGTCACGTCAAGCACCACAACCACACCACGCCAAGGGTAGGTGTGGTAAAAAAGTTAAAGAGGGGAGGGGGGGTAGGGGAGACTTCAAACACCCCCACCCCCCCACCACTCATACAAACACACCACATTTAAAATATTCGTCTCTCTGATAGTTAGATTAGGTTAGGTTAGGTTAGGTTAGGTTAGGTTATTGTATTTTAGCTAAATATAAAACAGTTTGGTGTCGTGTTATTATTTGCACCTACAAAACCCATCAGAAGTTTCCGTGAATCAGAACCCTAACCTAACCTAACCTAACCTGACCTGACCTAACCTAACCTAACCTAACCTAACCTGACCTAACTTAACTTAACCTAACCTAACCTAACCTGACCTAACTTGACCTGACCTAACCTAACCTAACCTAACCTGACTTGACCTGACCTAACTTGACTTGACCTAACCTAACTTAACCTAACCTAACCTAACCTAACCCGAACGAACCCATCCATCACCTGCTCAACTGCCACGTGGTGCGTTATCATCACGACCTCAGAGGCCCTTGTAGTTAACAGGTGAATTGAGGTCGAGGGTTATTAACGAGTATTATGGCGGTGGTTACGAAGGCTTAACTACACACCAGCAAAAAGTGTTGACGAGGTAGTTAGTACCGAAGGGGGGGTGGGATGACTAGTGAGGTCAGTAAACAAGGTGATGTATGGTGGGCGGGTGGGCGGGCCTTACACACAGGTCACATAACTCACACACACACACATATAGACACTACTAAACACACACACACACACACATAAATTGCCAGTTACTTTTACAGTCAACAAAGTTTATATGGAAACATGAGTACCGGTACAGTTATACAGGTAGCGGTACAGTTATACAGGTACCGGTACAGTTATACAGGTACCGGTACAGTTATACAGGTAGCGGTACAGTTATACATGTAGCGGTACAGTTATACAGGTACCGGTACAGTTATACAGGTACCGGTACAGTTATACAGGTACAGGTACAGTTATACAGGTACCGGTACAGTTATACAGGTAGCGGTACAGTTATACAGGTAGCGGTACAGTTATACAGGTACCGGTACAGTTATACAGGTAGCGGTACAGTTATACAGGTAGCGGTACAGTTATACAGGTACCGGTACAGTTATACAGGTACCGGTACAGTTATACAGGTACAGGTACAGTTATACAGGTACAGGTACAGTTATGTCCAAGTGACGACTATAACGGCGCTGTAGTGAAGGTGAGGACGTGGTGCTACGCGATGGTGAGGACGTGGTGCTACGTGGTCGTCGTCAGGGTCACGACGTGGTGTGGAGACACGGAGTGAGGTGAGGAGGGGAGGGGCGCGGCGCCGGGCGTGGGTAGTGGCTGCCTCGCCTCACCTGCGGCGCCCCTGGCACTCGTCCAGGTGCTGTAGGGGAGCGCAGGGGAAGGCGGGGGGCGCGTGGGCACAGTGGGGGAGCAGGGCGCGGGGCACGGGGGAGTTGGCACCCACCGCTGCCAAAATCCCGAGCTTGAGGTGCCACCATCTTCTGGTTCTGCCACAAGGACACACGAGTACCTGTGTTGTGTATCCTGAAGGACGCCGAAGGACTGGAGCACTGTGGCAGGGGGGTCCTCCACATCATGTCCTAGTAAGCTAACACCTTCCTCCAGGGCACTGTTATGTTGTTGTCTGGGCAGTGTGGCACCACCGTCCTCCCTGGCACCGTGCCCCACCAGCTGCCGCCACCACCCTACCTCACTGCCACCACCACTACCACCCCACCACTACCACCCTCCCTCATAACCACAACTACCACTCATCTCTCCAAAACCACAACTGTCATCACCATAAGCCCATTCCTCTACCACCATCACCATCACCACCACCACCACACTTCTCAACCACAACAACCACTACCACCAGTCAATACTACCACAATCCCCCCCCCCCAATACCACCGCAGAACCATTCTCCCCCGCACCTCCACCACAACCTTACCACAATACAACCATTACAACCATCCCTTACAATACCAACATCATCATCACTTGTTACAACTTACCTCCACTACAACTATTTTACCTCACAGTCACCACTACCACAATCCTCAACATCACCACCATCACCACCACAACCCTCCCTCATTCTCTATCACCCACCACCACCACCACCACCACTACCAGTCCACTACCACCACCACCACCACCACCAGTCCACTACCACTACTCCCCTTTCTTCTCTCTTGACCTCAATAACCCTACCACCACTACCACCACCCCTCACTACTATAACTATCTGCTTCCTCTACCACCTACCACCATTACCACAATCCTCCATTTATCACTACCATCATCATCATCTTTTACTACCACCACTATCACCACCATCAGCACCACTATCACCCCTTCCTCCATCACAACCACTATAGTATTTATCCTTCTACCGTCAACAATCACCATCACCACAATTCCCTTTCTCCACCACTCCATCACCACCACCACCATTACCGCCACTCACGAACTACCACACCCACCACCACCAAGACCCTCGCTTGCACCACTACCACTACTATCCACCTTGGTTGCCAGGGACACTCAGAACACGTGGAGTGAAGATGGCAATCAGATCAAGGCAGTAACACCACCATAAACACTCACACAAGTAACTCACACACACTCACACAGGTACACACAGGTAACTCACACACACACACACGCACTCACACACACACACACACAGATACACACAGGTAACTCACACACACAAAAGTAACTAAGACACATACGCACAGGTACACACAGGTAACTCACACACACACACACACGAACTCACACAGATACACACAGGTAACTCACACACACACACATATACAGGTACATACAGCCTCCACTTAACATACCTGTATATATGTAACCAGTCTAGGTGTGTAGTGTGACGTCAAGGCTAATTAAAATCAGGAACCTTAATAGGATTTTTTTAACCTATGGCTGATCATCTTTATATCAAGTCGTGTTATGATTGGTCGAAATGGAAGGCTTGAAGACCAAT
>CAUDMG010002581.1:1517500-1552500 GCA_958450375.1 Homarus gammarus | reverse complement strand
GTGAGGGGTGGGAGGTGATGGTGAGGGGTAGGGGGTGGTGGTGAGGGGTAGGGGGTGGTGATGGTGTGGGGTGGGAGGTGATGGTGAGGGGTAGGAGGTGATGGTGAGGGGTAGGTGATGGTGAGGGGTGGGAGGTGATGGTGAGGGGTGGGGGGTGGTGATGGTGAGGGGTAGGGGGTGATGGTGAGGGGTGGGAGGTGATGGTGAGGGGTAGGGGGTGGTGGTGAGGGGTAGGGGGTGGTGATGGTGAGGGGTAGGAGGTGATGGTGAGGGGTGGGAGGTGATGGTGAGGGGTAGGAGGTGATGGTGAGGGGTAGGTGATGGTGAGGGGTGGGAGGTGATGGTGAGGGGTAGGGGGTGGTGGTGAGGGGTAGGGGGTGGTGATGGTGAGGGGTAGGAGGTGATGGTGAGGGGTAGGAGGTGATGGTGAGGGGTGGGGGGTGGTGATGGTGAGGGGTAGGAGGTGATGGTGAGGGGTGGGAGGTGATGGTGAGGGGTAGGGGGTGGTGGTGAGGGGTAGGGGGTGGTGATGGTGAGGGGTAGGAGGTGATGGTGAGGGGTGGGAGGTGATGGTGAGGGGTAGGAGGTGGTGATGGTGAGGGGTAGGAGGTGATGGTGAGGGGTGGGGGGTGGTGATGGTGAGGGGTAGGAGGTGATGGTGTGGGGTAGGAGGTGATGGTGAGGGGTAGGTGATGGTGAGGGGTAGGGGGTGGTGATGGTGAGGGGTGGGAGGTGATGGTGAGGGGTAGGAGGTGATGGTGAGGGGTAGGAGGTGATGGTGAGGGGTAGGGGGTGATGGTGAGGGGTTGGAGGTGATGTGAGGAGTAGGGGGTGGTGATGGTGAGGAGTAGGAGGAGGTGATGGTGAGGAGTAGGAGGTGGTGATGGTGAGGGGTAGGAGGTGATGGTGGGAGGAGGTGATGGTGAGTGTGGTAGGAAGAGAAGGTAGGTGTACGAGGGTAAAGGACCCCCCCCCCGCTGGTGAACACAACCAATTTACCTTCAGCGGATGAGTTTGCTAAGGTCCCTCTACCATAAATACAGCGCCAGCACGAGCAACCAACACTGCCTGGCGTCCCCCTCCTTCTCAACGCCCCAATTACCTGTACATACACAAGAAACAACGCCAGACGAACATTCACCAACTCACATAATTAACGCCTGGTACTCCCTTCTACCCCAGTAATACGCCAGGCGAACCTTTGCTCGCCTTCTACCAGCAGTGGCGGTGTTTAATAGTGCGAGCAGTGGACATTTAAGCCTCCCGTGTCCTTATAAATACTTACCAGCGGCTGTTTTAAACCACCACTCGGGAGGGAGGGTAAGAGGGTAGAGGGAGGGAGGGTAGGAGGGAGGGTAGAGGGAAGGAGGGAGGGTAGAGGGTAAGAGGGAGGGTAGAGGGTAGGAGGGAGGGTAGAGGGTAGGAGAGAGGGTAGAGGGAAGGAGGGAGGGTAGAGGGTAGGAGGGAGGGTAGAGGGTAGGAGAGAGGGTAGAGGGTAGGAGGGAGGGTAGAGGGTAGGAGGGAGGGTAGAGGGTAGGAGGGAAATAGGACGAAGATACACTGCCAGAGATATTTAAATTATCTAACGCCTCACAAAGCCCCCCCCCACCCCCCCCACCCCCTGGTCACCCCCCCCCCCCACGCTGTTTCCCATGACGGCAGGAAACACCGTCTTGAAGCTTACCCCGTCAACACTAGACGATGAGAAGAAACATGAAACTGTATGATCACTAAGCTTAAAACAGCAACCCGGGGATCATCAGGGGTGTGTGTGGTTGTAATGGTGTGTGATGGTGGTGGGGAGGACTGCTGCCTGAACAACACCATTTAATGTCCCGTATAGCTCCCCCATTTACCATCCTGTACACGAAGCTGTTTCCCATTACCGGATAAAAACTCGTCTACAGAGGTTAAGCTTGTAGGGGGGGGGGGGACATAAGATGAGGAGAGGGGAGGGTTGAAGGTCCCTCCCTCCCTCCCTCCCTCCCCACCTCACACCTCTCATTAACCTGGCCAAGAGTCTGTAAAGTTTTGAAGTTAATTTTCTTCCTAATTGAGTAAGTAAGAATGTACCGTACTGACTCACGGGTCAAAACTGACAGTCCAAAACCACGCAACACCTACACCACTCTGCCATACACCTGCACCACTCTGCCATACACCTACACCAATCTGCCATACACCTACACTCTGCCATACACCTACACCACTCTGCCATACACCTACACCACTCTACCATACACCTACACTCTGCCATACACCTACACCACTCTGCCATACACCTACACCACCCTGCCATACACCTACACCACCCTGCCATACACCTACACCACTCTGCCATACACCTACACTCTGCCATACACCTACACCACTCTGCCATACACCTACACCACCCTGCCATACACCTACACCACTCTACCATACACCTACACTCTGCCATACACCTACACCACTCTGCCATACACCTACACCACTCTGCCATACACCTACACCACTCTGCCATACACCTACACCACTCTGCCATACACCTACACCACTCTTGTCATAATTATCAAAATCATTATCATATTTTACTAATACGGGAAAAAATTATCTTACGAGACTTTTGACACAATTCCCTCTAGGTGAGAATCCTACGTTAATTTACTCTTTCCTTCCTTAACTAAAAATGAAAAACACTTACAATTAAATAATACAAATTTCGACATTATTTTTTACTTCGGTGTATCGTAAGTTAAGAGATTTCCTAACCTAACCTAACCTCACCTAGCAAAAGTCAAAGCAAACCTACCATTACCCAACCTAACCTAAGCTAAGCTAAGCTAAGCTAAGCTAACCTAACCTAACCTAACCTAACCACATAACTCAGGTAAACAATATATATACACAAGACCAGGTGTAGTATCTTGCTACAGGTGATACACTCTTTATTAAGGGGCTAATTACAGGTGTTTAAAGATGGCACTGTGTTATATTTTAAGAAGTCTGTTTGTGTTGTCCCAGGATATAGCCACAAATGTCCCAGGATATAACTAAATGTATCCCAGAATATAGCCAAGTGTATCCCAGAATATAGCCAAGTGTATCCCAGAATATAGCCACACACTCACCCGGGACACATCAAAAACATAGACACAGTGAGCCCTAGTGCGTCTTTCTAGCCAATCAAAAATAACTTTCAGACAATTAGAAAGTTATTATAAGTTATCTCGTAGACAATGGCGTACTTTTTTGAGTCGAGTCAAACACCGATGTAAAGTTGATGGTTTTTTTCTTCTTATTGTAAAAGAACAAAAGCCTACATAGGGATGCCTTTCCCACTGGGTATTTTTGTCTACGAGTAACAATTGTGTTTTGTTGTAGGTTGTTGCTATATACGGCATGATGGTAGTAACAGCCAGTTGATTGGCTTGTTACACTCTAGTAGTAACAGCTGATTGGCTTGTTACTCTCTGTGATGGTAGTAACAGCTGATTGCCTTGTTATACTCTCTAACGGTAGTAACAGCTGATTGCTTTGTTACTCTTTGTGATGGTAGTAACAGTTCATTGCCTTGTTACGTGGTTCACCTGTTTGCTCTGACAGTGGTGGAGGGGAACACGTCGCTGCTAGTAGTGGTGGAAAATAGGAAAACGTGTGAATAAAGAAAAGAAAATAGTGAAGAGAGAGAGAAAGAGAGAGAGAGAGAGAGAGAGAGAGAGAGAGAGAGAGAGAGAGAGAGAGAGAGAGAGAGAGAGAGAGAGAGGACCATCCCAGGCCAGCATCACCACAATCCAATATCACTCGACATTTTCCCCGGATGAACCCTTACATAAATATGCATATATATTTACAACGACACAAATTGGTATTTCTCACCCCGCTGGATTATCCCGGCCAACTGACGCCTCCCACTGCATCCGGGGTCACGTGGGTATAATAGGGTATACTCCAGGGTTGTAGGGGGGTCACGGGGTATACTCCAGGGTTGTAGGGGGGTCACGGGGTATACTCCAGGGTTGTAGGGGGGTCACGGGGTATATGCTCCAGGGTTGTAGGGGGGTCACGGGGTATACGCCAGGGTTGTAGGGGGGTCACGGGGTATACTCCAGGGTTGTAGGGTCACGGGGTATACTCCAGGGTTGTAGGGGGGTCACGGGGTATATACTCCAGGGTTGTAGGGGGTCACGGGGTATATACTCCAGGGTTGTAGGGGGGTCACGGGGTATATACTCCAGGGTTGTAGGGGGGTCACGGGGTATATACTCCAGGGTTGTAGGGGGGGTCACGGGGTATATACTCCAGGGTTGTAGGGTCACGGGGTATATACTCCAGGGTTGTAGGGGGGTCACGGGGTATACTCCAGGGTTGTAGGGGGGTCACGGGGTATACTCCAGGGTTATAGGGGGGTCACGGGGTATATGCTCCAGGGTTGTAGGGGGGTCACGGGGTATACGCCAGGGTTGTAGGGGGGTCACGGGGTATACTCCAGGGTTGTAGGGTCACGGGGTATACTCCAGGGTTGTAGGGGGGTCACGGGGTATATACTCCAGGGTTGTAGGGGGGTCACGGGGTATATACTCCAGGGTTGTAGGGGGGTCACGGGGTATATACTCCAGGGTTGTAGGGGGGTCACGGGGTATATACTCCAGGGTTGTAGGGGGGGTCACGGGGTATATACTCCAGGGTTGTAGGGTCACGGGGTATATACTCCAGGGTTGTAGGGGGGTCACGGGGTATACTCCAGGGTTGTAGGGTCACGGGGTCTACTAGTGGCATCAAGGGGTATAATACGAGTGGGAGTGAAGGACACAGCTGAATCACTCCTCCACCACACATACACTGACTGTCACACGCTACAGGTATGTCACACACCCCTCTTCCACATACACATCCCCCCATATACACCACACATCCCCTCCCACATACACCATACATCCCTCCCACATACACATCCCCCCCACATACACCACACATCCCCTCCCCCACACCCCCACCCCCCCCCCCTCCCCCACACTATAAAAACTCCCCCAATCTGCCAACATCACAGTCACACGGCGGAGGCAAACACCGAGTCGACTCTAGCATCAAACACTACAGAGGGTTAAGTTATGTTTTAGGGTGTGTGTGTGTGTGTGTGTGTGTGTGTGTGTGTGTGTGTGTGTTGGTTAAAATGTCAGATGTTATATTTTTCCCTTGAATGATTCTTATATAGGGAAAGTATATTGTCTTCAGCAACAGGTTAGGTTAGGTTAGGTTTTGCTGGGGATAGGTTAGGTTAGGTTAGGTTAGTTTAAGTTAGGTTAGGTCTTGCTGGGGATAGGTTAGGTTAGGTTAGTTTAGGTTAGGTTAGGTCTTGCTGGGGATGGCTTAGGTTAAGTTAGATTAAAGTTAATTTAAGTTAGATCAGGTTAGGTTAGGTCTTGCTGGGGATAGGTTAGGTTAAGTTAGATTAAAGTTAGGTCAGGTTTATCCCAGAGCGTCAACCGAACGTGTGCAAAAATAGGGTGGATTAGCGGGAGCCTGGAGGTGATGGATGAACTACCTCCCTGGCGTAATTACCCCCTTCACCACGACTGTCGGGGCTAAGGGGGTGAAAAACCTGCCAGCTACATCCTGAACACGTGCAAGCTGATGTATGGTACCCCTCCCTTACACCACCCCTCCCTTACACCACCCCTCCCTTACACCACCCCTTCCTTACTCCCTAACTCCTTTCCTTCCTTCCTCCCTCACCCTTATCTTACACTACTCCTCCCTTACACTACCCCTCCCTTACACTACCCCTCCCTTACACCATCCCTTCCTTACACCACCCCTCCCTTACACCACCCCTTCCTTACTCCCTAACTCCTTTCCTTCCTCCCTCACCCTTATCTTATACTACCCCTCCCTTACACTACCCCTCCCTTACACCACCCCTTCCTTACTCCCATTTACCCTCCCTACAACTCCCTTCCTCACCCTATACCACACCACCCTCCCGTCACTTCCTTAACCTACATCTCTCTCCTTCCCTTCCTCCCTTACTTTACACCCACCCTCCCTCACTCCCTCTCACCCCCACCCTCCCTCACTCCCTCTCACCCCCACCCACCCACCCATACCCCCCCAACCCCCCACCACCACCTCAGTTATCATAACCCCCCCTAAACTCTCCTATGGTTGTGTAACATAGACGACATACATACATACATACATACATACATACACACATACATACATACATACATGCATACATACATACATACGACGTCTCTAGGCTACACACCACCACCACCATCACACTCAAAAATACTCCTTCAGCTAATCAGTTAGAAAGATCATAATCAGATGTTCTTTCTTGTCTTATACACAAACCTCGACTTAAACAGCATCCATAACACTGTCACTGGAACCTAACTTAACTTAACCTAACCTAACTTAACTTAACCTAAACTAACCTAACTTAACCTAACCTAACCCAAACCAACTTAAACCTAACTTAATTCCTTTCATATCGTCTTGTTTACTGTATTCTGAAAGCAAATGATATAATTATGAACATTTCAGTTGTTTCACCATCATCATCGTTATCATCATCATCATTATCATCATCATTCTTATAAATTCACCATTAAAATACCCACCAAGTCCTCCTAACATTCTCACCACATAACATTCTTGATTATTCCCTCAAGCAGTAGTGAATGACCTGCCAAGGGATAATATATGTATGAACAGGCACCAATGGGAACTCTCTCTCTCTCTCTCTCTCTCTCTCTCTCTCTCTCTCTCTCTCTCTCTCTCTCTCTCTTTCCTTATTTATGCTTGTGCGAGTGAATCTGAATATATACGACACACACACACACACACACACACACACTAAAAATTGGGATAGTTGCCTAATAGTGATATATAACTTCTAATATACACAATTTCCCTTCTATCTCTCTCTATATATAACTTAACAAAACCACACAGGAATAAAAAAGAAAACCACTGGAGCACCTTAGCTTTTGTCTTTATTCAATACAGCATCAGAGGCAAAAGCTATGAATAGAGAGGAAAGTTAAGGTGGTGCAGTTTTAATCTTTTCCTTGTGTAGTTTCCATCAAGATTTATTTTCTCTCGTCACCACTGTGGATGGACAAGATATAGAGATACCTGTGTATAAATAGATTAACCTAGTCTTACCTTACCTAACCAAACCTAATCTAACCTAATCTAACCATACCTTACCTTACCTTACCTAACCTAATCTAATCTAACCTAACCATACCTTTCCTTACCTTACCTTACCTTACCTAATCTAACCTAACCTAACCTTACCTTACCTTACCTTACCGTACCTAACCTAATCTAACCTAACCATACCTTTCCTTACCTTACCTTACCTAATCTAACCTAACCTTACCTTACCTTACCTTACCTAACCTTACCTTACCTTACCTTACCTTACCTTACCTAACCTTACACGTACAATACTAATCAATAATAAAATAATGGGAATCGCATTTGAGAGTATTTTATTTTAATTACTTCAGACAATACTAACTGTTTTCAAGGTGTCAATTCTGAAAATAATAATAATAATAATAATAATAATAATAATAATAATAACAATATTAATAAAATATCAACAACAATATTGCCGTCAGCAGTTCACTATAAAACATACATATATTTTAGTGTACTATGCTATACGCTGTAACAATGGGGGATGAACAGTTTAAAAATAAGCACCTGTATTCAGTATATTTTGTAAACACGTGTGAGAGATGATTGTGATATTGTATTAACTTGTTGTAAATGTATACTGAAATTTTCGTCACGTTTACCACACTGGTCAATATATCGCTGTAAATGTGAAAATTAATGAGGTGTGTGTGTGTGTGTGTGTGTGTGTGTGTGTGTGTGTGTGTTTATTCATGTACAAGCGTTAATCAACATAGAGTAAGGTGAGGATGCGCGCTCGTGCACACACACACACACACGCACACGTCGCTGTCCACCACTACACACCTGACCACCACCACAACACACACCTGACCACCACCACACACCTGACCACCACAACACACCTAACCACCACCACACACCTGACCACCACCACAACACACCTAACCACCACCACACACCTGACCACCACCACAACACACCTAACCACCACCACACACCTCACCACAACACACCTAACCACCAACACACACCTGACCACCACCACACACCTGACCATCAGCTGATCTTGTCCCAGGTCAGCAGGCAGAGGGAGGGGATGGTCAGCCAGCGACCCACTTGGCCGGGTTAATATTTCCTAAGGCACTGAGATCACACTAACATATAAACCAGCGTCAGTACGAGCAATCACCATCGCCTGGCGTTTTCCTCCACTCCTCACACGTTTAAAGAAGGTAAGTCAGATAAACGTTCACCCGCCCCGTGTCTGTGAGGGCGTTCAGTGGGCCTCTACACCTCCACAACCTCACAACTAAGAACTGAGAGAGCGCCTGGGCCTCAGTTCCCTCCCTGGAGTGTGGCGACCTAGGAAGGCAGGGAACAGTTTTATATTTGTTTCCCTTGTGGGTTTATTTTCACGCTGGGGTCGAGGTGTTCCAAGTGGCGGCGCCCGGCCACCGACTGTACCCTCCCTGGCGGGCGTGGCCGTCCTACACCTGCACCCCCACACACCTGTTGATACACTACTTTCTGATTACAGGTGTTCTTAAACTTTCCTACCTGGGTTTGTGCACCGTCCCTCTAGATTGGTTTCCATTTGTTTAACTGAAGGTCATCCCTACCTGCCCCCCTCCAATCACCTGTCCCTACACCCACCTGGCCTCTCACCTGTTCCTACACTCACCTGTCCCTCCAATCACCTGACCTCTTACCTGTCCCTCCACTCACCTGGCCTCTCACCTATTACTACTTACCTGACCTCTCACCTGTCCCTCCACTTACCTGGCCTCTCACCTGTCCCTCCAATCACCTGACCTCTCACCTGTCCCTCCAATCACCTGGCCTCTCACCTGTCCCTCCAATCGCCTGACCTCTCACCTGTCCCTCCACTCACCTGTCCCTCCACTCACCTGTCCCTCCTCTCACCTGTCCCTCCACTCACCTGACCTCTCACCTATTACTACTCACCTGACCTCTCACCTGTCCCTCCTCTCACCTGTCCCTCCACTCACCTGTCCTCTCACCTACCAACACGTTTCTCTCTACACGTCATCTCCTCACCTGCCCAAGTTTATCACAACAAAGACTTATCGCCCCATAACAGGATTACTCCCAGGTTGCTTTGGCGAACTTACCCAAGTACCGGTCCATAACACACAAGATTATTAATAACAATAACAGATGAAAATAATAATAATAATAATAATAATAATAATAATAATAATAATAATAATAATAATACCAATAACTACCAAAATATTACTACTACTACTACTAATAATAATATCATTAACTGTCAGACGCACAGAAACACACTTTTTTATTCTCCCCAAATTAACGTATCCGTCACCAGCCTGGTCGTCTTCTCTCAACTCCACCCAACAACGTCAGCTAGATAAGGCACAGAAGAGGGCCTACAGAATTATGCTCGGCGCAGACTACTCTGGCTACAACAACGCTCTCTCCACCCTGGAAATGCAATCCCTCAGTGACCTCCACCACCAAGCACTAACAAGATTTGGCAGTGGACTACTGCACCATCCTCGTCATCGCCACCTACTGCCACCGGCAGTCCCCCGCCCACCTCGTGCAGTCCGCCACTACAACTGATAGATATAAGAGCAGCACCATCCCATCTATTGTTAAAATAATAAACAACTCCTGATTTATGTACTGTACAGCCCTGTAAATGTATTGGACGCATATCATTATGTCTAAATCACATGTAAGTCTGTATATTTTCAGCCACCGTCTGCAACTCTATTAATAAACCGTTTATTATTATTATTATTATTATTATTATTAGTAGTAGTAGTAGTAGTAGTAGTAGTAGTAGTAGTAGTAATAGTATTACACACACACATATAGTGAGGGTGAAGGAGTGGAAGACACCTTAGTATCCTCCCCGAGAGAGAGAGAGAGAGAGAGAGAGAGAGAGAGAGAGAGAGAGGTACAGTAGTTTCTCAGGGGTCTCTCCTCACAGGTAGCTATGTGAAATATTTATCTGGCGGACCTCTGAGTATTGGAGTAAGGGGCGGCGCCTTATAATAGTAATGACATTGGGAGTGGGTCAAGGTTACTCTCTCTCTCTCTCTCTCTCTCTCTCTCTCTCTCTCTCTCTCTCTCTCTCTCTCTCTCTCTCTCTCTCTCAAGACGCATCGAACTAACTAACTCATGTACTGAACACAACAGATAAAAAAATGACGTCTCTAATGCACTAAGACTCTATACTGTTCTTAGATATGTTCTTTTATATGTTATGTTATGTTATGTTATGTTATGGTAGTATAGTGACCAACATCACCATGGTAGCACTGCCTCCTATCACCATGGTAACACTGATTGATACGATAATGGGAGGAGGAGGAAGGGGAGAGACAAGGGGTAAGATGAGAGAGGAGGAGGAGGAAGGGGAGGAGAGGAAGGAGAAGAGAATGAAGGGGAAGGTGAGGGAGGAGGAGGAGGAGGAGGAGGAGGAGGAGACAATGGGTAAGATGAGAGAGGAGGAGGAGGGAGGGGAGGAGAGGAAGGAGGAGGAGGAGGAAGATGTGGAGGAGGAGGAGGAGGAAGAGGAAGATGTGGAAGAGGAGGAGGAGGAGAGGAAGAGGAGGAGGAGGAGAGGAAGAGGAGGAGGGTAGGCCGCGTTATTTTAGCTCCGGGTTACTTCTGACGTGTTTGGCTGGGACGTATCGGCGACCAAAACAAAATCCACGTGTACCCGGGCATGTCATTCGCCAATTGGTCCACACCGAGCCATGACGTCAGCAAAGTGTCCCAGCCTCTGATGTTAGTTAAATTCATGTTAATATTCCCTAAAGTACGTTAGTTACAAGTTAATTGAGGTTTGGTTAGGTTAGGTACGTTTAATTTAATCTAAGTTTCAACATCTGTTTATGAAAGATTGATGACAACGACCAACCAGCGTACACCGTGCCCTCATAAGCGTGGATTGTGGTCTCTCTGCCCAATGGGAATGCCACACGGAACTCTGCCACAGCTCAGTTTGTCCGTCTACACACACACACACACACACACACACACATACAGCTCACAAGAATAATATTAATCCGGGGATCGAACACACTTCAACCATGAGTGGACGACATAGGAACAACAGTTTGGTGAGGTGATAGGAACGTTAGTCAACAGTAAACAGGAGAGAATACCAACAGAAGAAGGTAAACAACAACAACAACAACAACAACAACAACAACAACAACAACAACAACAATAATAATAATATCAACAATAACAACAACAACGACAAAAACAAGAATATAATAAAATACAATAACGATAAAAATAACATGAGGAAGATACAATAACAAACGTAATAAATCAACACAGAAACAGCACCACTAGACACAATAACAATAACAACAATAACAACAGCAATAATAACAACATGTAGACTACCAGTTATTACATGCGACAAACACCTTCCAAACGGGATTACTGTTATCAACTGAAGAACACACAACGGTAATAACAATAGGTGTGGCCATTAAGAACAGTAATAACAGATGTGACCATTATAACAGTAACAACAGGTGTGGCCATAACAAGAGGTGTGGCCATTAAAAGCATTAATAATAGGTGTGGCCATTAAGAACAGTAATAACAGATGTGACCATTAAAACAGTAACAACAGGTGTGGCCATAACAAGAGGTGTGGCCATTAGAAGCATTAATAATAGGTGTGGCCATTAAGAACAGTAATAACAGATGTGACCATTAAAACAGTAACAACAGGTGTGGCCATTAAAAGCATTAATAATAGGTGTGGCCATTATAACAGTAACAACAGAATGTACGGCCATCAACAACAGATTTGGCCACAACAACAGGAAAAGGAGGGAGAAATGAAGGAAGAAAAAGTGAGAAGAAAGAAAGAAGGAAGGAAGGAAAGGAAGGAAGGAAGGAAGGAAGGAAGGAAGGAAGTAAGACGACACACAAGGTCCATGAACAGTCGAGAAAGGTATCGTCGGTTTGGTTTGTCAACATCATCCGCCCCGAAATACATAAGACCTTAATAATACTCCCCCTGGCACTGGTCTGGTAGCCCCCCCCCCCACCCTCGATACTTGCTGAGGTCTACTTTTAATGCACCGCTTCGTATAAATACATCTCTCTCTCTCTCTCTCTCTCTCTCTCTCTCTCTCTCTCTCTCTCTCTCTCTCTCCTTCCGTCCTTCTGTCACACGTAAATACACCGCCACGAGAAGAAGAAGCATTATTGACACTTGTTTTGTCTGTGTGTGTGTGTGTAACATAATCGCCAATGGCCAGATGGAAGTGAAATGAGTTTGGTTTTGGTGAAAGTGTGTGTGTGTGTGTGTGTGTGTGTGTGTGTGTGTGTGTGTGTGTGTGTGTGTGTGTTTTTACTTCTCTTTATCAATATACTCATACAAAAAAAAACATAAGAATAAAATCCCTTGGTATAGTCAGTCTTAATCCTAACCCCGAGCGTCAGAATCTAGAAACCTTGATATATTTCTGAAATAGACTCCAGTTTTGTGGTAAGTGAAGCAATAACCCGAACAATAGTGACTGGGGATATATTTTGTAACACTATCTTGCCACAACAACAACATCCACACACAGGAACGTAATAGTTAACATGAATTCAATAGTCACAAACATTTCGACAATCAACGTGTTGTTTACGTTGTGTACAGGTTTGTTGGATAAGCATCTGGACCAAACAATCAGATATAACTGTATAACAATCTACCTGTGTTGGCTGTCAGCTGTATCACACAATCAATAAACAAACAGGACAGGTAGAACAGCTGATCCAGGTTCACCAATCACTCTCCTTCTGATCATTAATGTTCACTATTGTTTACCTTCATGACAGTGTAGACAGACTCTCACACTAAAGCGATAAGGCCACAGATTGTTTAATGTTTTTAAGATGTTGGCTATGTGAGTTGCATCGTGGGCGTGGGAGTGGCGAGGTGGCCACGCCCACGTCACACCCAACAACACAGGCGAGCCACTGACCTACCCGACAACCGTACCCAGGCTAAATTTTCACCTTTCCCACGTATATTTAGAATTATCATCGGCCCAAAATGGCCTTCTCAAATTAGCCGCGGGGGTCGCAGCAGCCACCAGCGGCCCAGCCTAAAGTTGTACCTGCTGGCTCCCTCCGCTGCCCCCCCCCCCTCACCCCTCCTTAACACAATGTTTACATCAGTAACAACTCTCTACCAGGAAGTTCAACCATCTTAATACTCATCGTCCCCAGCGACTACCATTACACAGTATTTATATTAGGTCTTCAAGGTAACCCTCATGGCTCAGGTGTCTGTAGAGGGACAGTGAGGTGTATGACTCCGATAGTATAGGAACTCACAGGGAGACCACGTGCCTCAGTGATGGGGTGTGGTACTTTAACTTTCTACACGACTCTAGAAAGATATATTGTGGCGAAGGATTTCCAAGGACAAACAAATCTGGACTCTAGTTGTAGGATGTGTTGCAGGAGTGAAACGGGACAGAACTTCGGTGTGTCCCGGGCTGATAAGGACACTAGTTACATGTTGGAGTCGGAGATAGTGTGCGGTGGCTTCTGAAAGGCGTCACGGTAACTTACACAACGTTAATGACTTTTTGAGATGACACAGAGAGATGCAAGAGGAGCGGTGGGGAGGACCCTGGAAACATGTGAGTGGTGTGGGTGGTGACGCGTGAGGAGGACCCCGGCAACAGCAGCGTCAGTAGCCAGGTGATAGTGGTGTAGTAAGGTGTCAAGGGTGTCAGTCAGCCACCAGCCTCACCGTTGTATTTTAGACTTCCCTATTTCCGGCGGCGCCTCCCACTGGCGTGGCGGCGCGGCACAGGTAGCCAAGCCCTCACGTGACTCCTCCCCCGCTATCCTCCTCACACCCTTATTATCCTGTCTCCTCACACGTAAATATATTATAATTTTATTATATAATTAGTATAATTAGTGTGCTGTAGGTGTGGTGTTGGTGCGGGGGTGGCAGGTGAGGGCCAGGTAGAGCGGGGTGGCCGTGACGGGCTCACACACACAGGTGACTCGCCGCTTACCTGTACCGTTTCATAAATAGTTGATGAGTTTTGGGGGCGGCGCGTCGCTGGCGGGTATTTCAGGGATAGCAAGGAACGCCTCTCCCTCGGCCAGGTTAAAAGTGGTAGGATGCCGAGCTTAATATATCGGTGGGAACCCAAAGTAGTGTAAGACAGCGTGGCGCCCAACGTAAACACGCCAGGTCGCTGCCACCATTCACAAATAGAGCGGCTTCTTATAGCTTGACTGTTGCTTCGACTGGAGTAAACCAGGCAAGAGGTACCAGTGACGTCATCACAACACAGCCACGTGGTTTTGTTTACATCTCACGCCAGTACCGCCCATCAATAACAACAAGCTACGTTTATCTTACTATTTTCTGACACGGCGTAAAGGTGCAAGTTTACGAAAAAATATAAGAACAATTACAGATTTAGGTCCGAGGTGAAGGTATAGCCATTAACTATGATAATATTATATAACAGATTCCTTAAACCTTTTGTGGAATAGTTATGCCTAAAAACTATATTATATTATCAAATGGTTTAGTAAAGGTCTTGAAGAATAATGACCATACGGATACAGTACCATACAGGTGTGACATTTACCTGGATGTAATGTAAATGTACCTGTACCTCTATGTCACCTGTTGACTTTATACACAATGATCAGGTGTGTGTGTGTGTGTGTGACTCTTGACCTTTGACGTGTTGTATGTCACGTTGAAGATGTAATCACTCCCCTCCCCACCTCGTTACCACACACACACACACACACACACACACACACACAAATTAGAAAAAACACAAAGACACAAAAATTTCTCCTCACAAACGTAAAACACACACGTATACAAAACACATACCTAATCACATACACATTCTTACACTCAAACCTTCAGTCACACACACACACACACACACACACACACACACACACACACACACACACACACGATCCCCCAAAAGCAAAGATTGTTTTAATTTAGTTATTATCCTCCTCCTCAACAAAAACAAAGGGATATCGCTTTCATGTTTGTCAGGGTGTGTTGGTCTGTTATTAAGGCCCTTGTTATAATTATTACTTTTATCGTTGTTTATTGTCTCTCATCATTTATCATTATCGTAATTATTTTAATTGTTAACATCATTGTAGGTATTTGTTTCTCACTTAATATTTCTCAGTTTTTATTAAGTTTTATTTTGCTATTTTTTATTCGTCTGTTTGTTTATGACTTTTTATATTTATTTTATTTATTTGTTTTATTATTTATTACATTTGTTTTCATTTTAGTTATTTGTTCATTTATTTATTTATGTGTTTTTGTCTTTTTTTATTAATTTATTCGTATTTGTTTTTGTATTATTTAATTATTTGTTTTATTATTAATTTTATTTATTATTTATTTTAGACATAAATAAATAAATAATAATAATCTGATCAAAACGACCCACAAATTCTTACTAAAATAGAAAAATCCAGATTATGAGCCTAAAAATCTGATCATGGAAACTAAAAAAATCTGACCAACAGCTAGAAAATCCATACACGAAGCTTTAAATCCTGTCGAATAGCTTGGAAATCCACACCTGTGTCTTAAAAATCTGAATTGCGAAGAAAAAAAATCCAGGCTACCAACTCCAAATCCATATTGAAACTTCAAAAACCCGAATCTGGAACCCCAAAATCTGTACTATTAGCCTAAAATCCCACCCAAAAGCCTAAAATCCAACCCAGCAGCATAAAATATGATTTAAATCCCATTGAACAGCCTAAAATCCCACCCAAAAGCCGAAAATCCTCCCAAAAGCCTAAAATCCCAATCAAAAAGCCTAAAATATCATAAAAAAGCGTAAAATCCCACCCAAAAAGCCTAAAATCCCACCCCACAGCCTAAATCCAAGTCTAGCGAGGCACAAAAGCTGGACAGCATGTGGTGAGCAACAAACACTACACAATTTGTGGACAATTAACGAGGCGTAATGAGAGAGTCGAGGCTAGGAAAATGGCCCCCCCCCCACCCCTCACCCCCACCTTCACCCCCCACCTTCACCCCCCACCCTTCACCCCCCACCCCTCACCCCCACCTTCAACCCCCTCACAACAACAACAACAACAACAACAATAATCAACCTCACCCACCGTCACTATTGACACCACCACCACCACCACCACCACCACCACCACTACTACTACTACTACTACCACCACCACCACCACCACCACCACCACTACTACCATCACCACTCTTACGATCCACACTACCACTATCACCACTACTACTACTACCACCACCACCACCACCACCACCACCACCACCACTACTACTACTACCACCACCACCACCACCACCACCACCACTACTACCATCACCACTATTACGATCCACACTACCACTATCACCACTATTACCAACAATATGACCAATATACCACAATCAGCCCCACTCATCACCACAACCTAACCTAACCTGACCTAACCTAACCTAACCTAACCTAACCTAACCTAATGTAACTTTAACCTACACTAATCTTACCTTAACCTAACCTGACCTAACCTAATGTAACTTTAACCTACACTAATCTTACCTTAACCTAACCTAACCTAACCTAATGAAACTTTAACCTACACTAATCTTACCTTAACCTAACCTGACCTAACCTGATGTAACTTTAACCTACACTAATCTTACCTTAACCTAACCTGACCTAACCTAATGTAACTTTAACCTACACTAATCTTACCTTAACCTAACTTAACCTAACCTAATGTAACTTTAACCTACACTAATCTTACCTTAACCTAACCTAACCTAACGTAACTTTAACCTACATTAATCTTACCTTAACCTAACTTAACCTAATCCCCAGCTTGAAATCCTCACTCTCAGATCTAATTGATAAAAGGAGCTTAATTTTTCTTTACAATTAAGCTTTAAACCATAACTGCAACAACTCCCTTAAGCTTGTGGTCTCTTAACACACACACACACACACACACACACGGGTAGTCATGTCAACTATCATCAGTGAACTGTATATTTTTTTATCATGTCTATTTAAAATCGTCTTCTCTGACCTACAGTAGTTCACTCACCTCAGATGTTACGTTAAAATATTAAAAATATAGAATTTCTTACCAAACTACACAGAAAGCACACAGTTATAGTGAAACCTCTATTTAACGGAATGCATTAGGGAGAATTTCTGATATATCGAGGGTCCGTTATGTGAAACGTCCATTTAACGGATTCTATGGAGAAAGAATTCCTTTATATGGAGGTTTCCCTGTAAATGTATCGACAGGGTAGGGTAAGGTAAGGTTAGGTTAGGTTAGGTTAGGGTGGGTTAGGTTAGGTTAGCTTAGGTTAGGGTGGGTTAGGTTAGGTTACGGTAGGTTAGGGTGGGTTAGGTTAGGTTACGGTAGGTTAGGGTGGGTTAGGTTAGGTTACGGTGGGTTAGGTTAGGTTACGGTAGATTAGGGTGGGTTAGGTTAGGTTACGGTAGGTTAGGGTGGGTTAGGTTAGGTTACGGTAGGTTAGGGTGGGTTAGGTTAGGTTACGGTAGGTTAGGGTGGGTTAGGTTAGGTTACGGTAGGTTAGGGTGGGTTAGGTTAGGTTACGGTAGATTAGGGTGGGTTAGGTTAGGTTACGGTAGGTTAGGGTGGGTTAGGTTAGGTTACGGTAGGTTAGGGTGGGTTAGGTTAGGTTACGGTAGGTTAGGGTGGGTTAGGTTAGGTTACGGTAGGTTAGGTTAGGTTACGGTAGGTTAGGGTGGGTTAGGTTACGGTAGGTTAGGGTGGGCTAGGTTAGGTTACGGTAGGTTAGGGTGGGTTAGGTTAGGTTACGGTAGGTTAGGGTGGGTTAGGTTAGGTTAAATATAAATATGTCACCCAAACATAACATCAACATCACACTGAGACAACGTAAAGATGTTTTATTCTCTATTTCAATTTTGTTTAGTTATGTATCAAGGTAAGACAGCCTCTCCTCCGTGTGTTGCGTTGATGTTATCTTTCAGGTTATTTTTGTCATTTCACTCTTATCAATTCAGTCAGGTGCATCGTTACGTCACCAATTACGAGAAATAGTGAATCTTTGTGAGGCTGTATACGGGAGACTAAACGACCGTATAACATAATAAACGGTAAGAGGATTGATACCACAACGACTCGAGAGAAATGTTTGAGTCTTGGAACAATTTTAAAATACTGGGGGTAAAACTTCAGGCCGCTAGTTCAAAGGATGACGGAACAAGGGGTCATTAAGAGAGTCTGATAACCGTAGTTCGTCATCATTACTCACCACCAAAGACCCGAGAAACAACCATTACTAGGAGGTGAGTCTAACAACCCGAGGTTTTAATAACACCACCTGTCACCACCTGCTACTGATGTGACGGTATACCACACGCTACCTATATAACCGTCCACTCTACCTTCACCTTTGGGTACCGAGATTCTGTCTACCTGTCTACCACCCGTCACCTGGATTAATGACCTAGCATCACCAGGTAACTCCCCCCCACCCCCTCCCCCCCGGCGCAAAGTACAGCACTGTATTTACCCGCACTTCCTGGAGAGCCTCGACCCCTCCCCCCTCCTATTGACCCCCCTCGACCCCTCCCTCCTCCTATTGACCCCCCTCGACCCCTCCTCCCCTCCTATTGACCCCCCTCGACCCCTCCCCCCCTCCTATTGACCCCCTCGACCCCTCCCCCCCTCCTATTGACCCCCCTCGACCCCTCCCCTCCTATTGACCCCCCTCAACCCCTCCCCCTCCTCCTATTGACCCCCCTCGACCCCTCCCCCCTCCTATTGACCCCCTTGACCCCTCCCCCCCTCGACCCCTCCCCCCTCCTATTGACTCCCCTCGACCCCTCCCCCCTCCTATTGACCCCCCTCAACCCCTCCCCCTCCTCCTATTGACCCCCCTCGACCCCTCCCCCCTCCTATTGACCCCCCTTGACCCCTCCCCCCTCCTATTGACTCCCCTCGACCCCTCCCCCCTCCTATTGACCCCCCTCGACCCCTCCCCCCTCCTATTAACCCCCTCGACCCCTCCCCCTCCTATTGACCCCCCTCGACCCCTCCCCCTCCTATTGACACCCCTCCCCCCTCCTATTGACCCCCCTCGACCCCTCCCCTCCTCCTATTGACCCCCCTCGACCCCCCCCTCCTCCTATTGACCCCCTCGACCCCTCCTATTGACCCCCTCGACCCCTCCCCCTCCTCCTATTGACCCCCTCGACCCCTCCCCCCTCCTATTGACCCCCCTCGACCCCTCCTCCCCCTCCTATTGACCCCCCTCGACCCCTCCCCCCTCCTATTGACCCCCCTCGACCCCTCCCCCCTCCTATTGACCCCCCTCGACCCCTCCCCCTCCTATTGACACCCCTCCCCCCTCCTATTGACCCCCCTCGACCCCTCCCCTCCTCCTATTGACCCCCCTCGACCCCCCCTCCTCCTATTGACCCCCCTCGACCCCTCCTATTGACCCCCTCGACCCCTCCCCCTCCTCCTATTGACCCCCTCGACCCCTCCCCCCTCCTATTGACCCCCCTCGACCCCTCCTCCCCCTCCTATTGACCCCCTCGACCCCTCCCCCCCTCCAATTGACCCCCCTCGATCCCCGATGTTAACTACTAAGGTCAACCCCCCCCCTGACTAACTCAAGGTGTCAACAATATATTCAATAATTAACTATTACCACAAACACGTGATCAGAATTGTCTTGTTAGTGTCACCTTTCACAGTACCGGAAGTGATCGCTAAGTAAATAATAAAAAAAAATAGCAATACCTAAAATAGTCTTAATAAGAGTGAGTGTAAGGTGCTTCTGGGAGAATATAATTAGGCTATAAAAGACATCAAACGACCCTGTTTAACGACTCAACTATGATATATAAATACCTAGAGTAGTTTACCCATCAATATATCTCTAATCTATCTATCTATCTATCTATCAGCACGCAACAACAACCACCACTACTACCATTAACTACCACTACCATTACAGACAATTCTTATATTTTGTATCTGCATTTGTAAGCCACAGAGAGAGAGAGAGAGAGAGAGAGAGACGTCAATACCACTCACTCATATGTTGGCTATATGTTGGCTATATGATCCCGCCCATTGGCTATATGCACCCACCCACCCACCCACCCAGCCACCCACCCACCACCCAGCCCCCTGTGTTGCGTTACCCTTAGTCGATAAAAGATGTTCTATTGATCCAACTCCCGGGGAATTGGTAGTCGACAGTAATTATCACATATTATTGTTATTTATCTTCTAATAATCTATAATACCGTTGGATTATCTCACCTGTAGTTATTAATTATCTTTATGTAATCTATGTCACCAGGGATTATTATCTAAAGGTAATTATTATTATTATTTTTTGGTCATCTAAACTCACTAATTATCTAAGATATTTTTTTATATTTCTTAATGGATTATCATGTGATTATATTTCTTAATCTCTATCCATGACCTTAGTTAAAATAATTATTATCTTTATATAATCACTACCTATGGATTATAATCTTAATATATATTCCCATCTATATAATTTACATCCGTGAGATTATATTGGTAATTATATTCTTCGTTTATCAGTGTTAATATATAATTATGGATAAAAAAACACGACTCTTTGGTCTACCCAGTAACCTCTCCCATGTGTGTGTGTGTGTGTGTGTGTGTGTGTGTGTGTGTGTGTGTGTGTATGTGTGTGTGTGTGTGTGTGTGTGTGTGTGTGTGTTTTACTAGCACGATAACACTCAGGTGAGGTACAAACACTTACTGACAGACGAACAGACAGGTAATGGGGTATAGCCAGTGACCAACACATTCCAAGGGTGCAAATTATAACCTACATCATGTTAAATTAACCCCTTCCTTACCTACCCCCCCTCCCTCCCTCCCTCCCAGCCAGGTCGATCACCATTCACCGCCCCCCCCCCCTCTCTCTCTCTCTCTCTCTCTCTCTCTCGCTCTCGCTCTTATCTCTAATTAAACTATCTGTAACTCAACCTAAACCATCTCGTTATAGCTACACACCACCTCGTTAACGCTACACACCACCTCGTTAACGCTACACACCACCTCGTTATCGCTACACACCACCTCGTTATCGCTACACCACCTCGTTATCGCTACACACCACCTCGTTATCGCTACACCACCTCGTTATCGCTACACACCACCTCGTTATCGCTACACACCACCTCGTTATCGCTACACACCACCTCGTTATCGCTACACACCACCTCGTTATCGCTACACACCACCTCGTTAACGCTACACACCACCTCGTTAAAGCTACACACCACCTCGTTATCGCTACACACCACCTCGTTATCGCTACACACCACCTCGTTATCGCTACACCACCTCGTTATCGCTACACACCACCTCGTTATCGCTACACACCACCTCGTTAACGCTACACACCACCTCGTTAAAGCTACACACCACCTCGTTATCGCTACACACCACCTCGTTATCGCTACACACCACCTCGTTATCGCTACACCACCTCGTTATCGCTACACACCACCTCGTTATCGCTACACACCACCTCGTTATCGCTACACACCACCTCGTTATCGCTACACACCACCTCGTTAACGCTACACACCACCTCGTTATCGCTACACACCACCTCGTTATCGCTACACACCACCTCGTTATCGCTACACACCACCTCGTTAACGCTACACACCACCTCGTTATCGCTACACACCACCTCGTTATCGCTATACAGTAAAGACATAATTATCATTCTACCCCAAAACCAGAGCGATAATATTTACAAAACAATTCAACGCTAAGTTTTAATTGGTGTGGCGCCGTACATGAAAAAATATATAATTAATCTGTCATTCTATTATATACAAAGGTAATTATTTTTTTTCCGAGGGGGGGGTGAGGGAGGGGGAGGGGAAGGGGTGTGGGTGGGGTGGGCGAAGGGGAGGGAGGGGGTAGTTGAGGTGTGAGCTGTGTGTGTGTGTGTGTGTGTGTGTGTGTGTGTGTGTGTGTTATTTTGATAGACACTGTAACTGCCTCTATAACTCAATGCTTCTATAACTATATGAGTCATTTATGTCACTATAATTACTAGGTGTGATGGTATAATTAGAGGTGATGGGAATAAAATTAATTATACTCGTATATTATTAGGACTATTATTACCCCCCCCCACCCCTTAATCCCATCATAACAAGCACCATAACCATCACTATAATTTGCACCATCATCACCACCAATGACACCTGCACCATCACTACTACCCTCACCACAATCGCCAACACGAACCACCACAACCACAAAAACTACCACTATACACACACCATCACCACCAACCAACACTATACCCTCAACAAGGCATAATTCTACCACCACCATCATAACCACCATTACCACAACTACTAACACCATTACCACAACTACTAACACCAATCAAGCGGTAATCTTCGTCAGAAACAACACACACACACACACACACACAACTCCCTCTCTCTCTCTCTCCTAATGAGATTAAATTACCACCATCTGACCCGTATCTAGGTGGTTTAACTGATCCCACCCCCCCCCCCTACCACCAATTAAGCACCACTTTGACGACCATCTATCACAGGGTTGTCTTAAAAGCAACTAACTCAATCTCAATCGCCAATCCCGTTATAATTGCCTGACTCTGTTAATGGCTGTTGCAATAAGCATTCTAACTGGTGCCGTATACCCAACCATGACTGACTGACTTCTAAAAATACCTACCTAAGGGGGAGGGAGGGAGGGGTCATTATGCTTAACGAATGGTTGAGCGTTTAACAAGTTTACCAATGACCCAAACGGGCTAATTACCTTGCCTAATGATCTTAATATATGACCACTGTTTGTAAATACGTGGAAAATTGAAGGTAATTAATAGGGTGGGCGGTTGAGAGTTATTGCAAGGCAAACTAGATTCTCAAAGGTTTCCTACGTTAGAAAAGGTCCTCTTTACCTCCTCCCCTCCCCTACCCCACTCCCTTAGTCCTCCCCTACCCCCCTCCCTTAGTCCTCCCCTACCCCCCTCCCTTAGTCCTCCCCTACCCCCCTCCCTTAGTCCTCCCCTACCCCCTTCCCCTCCCCTCCCCTTCCCTAAGTCCTCCCCTACCCCCTTCCCCTCCCCTCCCCTTCCCTAAGTCCTCCCCTCCCTCCCCCCTATTAAAAAAATAGGTAATTAAAATTGACTCTACCTTGCTGACTGAATCTATGGAAGAATGATGGTAGTTAAAATGGCGTCGAAATAATAATGAGACTTTAATAACACCATTGTCTGTTTTCTTAAGATGGCGGACTAACTACACTGAGACTCTACTACTGCTTTCAAAGTCATAAGTTAGATGGTAAATGTAACGTAATTGAGAGAGAGAGAGAGAGAGAGAGAGAGAGAGAGAGAGAGAGAGAGAGAGAGAGAGAGAGTCATTACCACTAATAACACAAAAACACGCCCATACAACACAGCAAAAACACCCGCCTGAATCACCAACTAATTGTGAATGACGCTGTTGATTATACTCGCCAAGGACGCACCTGGTGTGTGTGTGTGTGTGTGTACCCATCACTCCAAGCCCTTATACCTTGATACCATCGCCAATACGAGCAATCAACATCACCTGGCGTTCCCTTCACCAATCCCCCGTGATGCTAATACTTGATGACACAACTGGACAAACAATGAGCAGACGAAGATACAATTCCTGAAAAAAAAATATTCATGCCTAAGGAAATGAATATATATATATACAGTATATATATAACGTACGGTAATCCACAAGAAACCGTATAGGAACCTTGTTATAAGCAGAGTCACTATACCTGGGTCTGGATTCGTTCAATGATTCGTAACACTTGAATCCAGGTAACATATTCTCAGAGATTCGTAAGTGTTCCACCCCCCCCCCCCCCTCCCCTCGACTAGCTACCTGTAAATACTCTTATATTCTCAAAGATTCGTAAGTGTTTTTCACCCTTGACCGTCCACCTGTAAATAATTAACACCTGGGGTAAAAATTCTCAAAAGATTCTCATTGTTTTGTTTTCCTCCCTCCAGTATAAGCAGGGGTAATATTTACTACTTGCCCGCCACATTCTCAAAGGTTCCTACGTTATATTTTTGTCCTTTCCTAATAGGTAAGAGAACGCATCTAGTTATGGTAAAGTCTTGATGTAATATAGACGTCATTTTGTATATCTTTACTATATCATATACCTACCACAGTTAATATACCGAACTATACTAAAACTCCTTGCCTCGGTATATCTTCACTACTACCTACAACGCCCACGTGCTGTATACCTTCAGGTCTTATTGGTATTTACAGGACTTATATATGTTGGCCAAAAAGACTTAAGAACTCCAGGTGATATATTATTAATATTATATATCATCCTTACCTCTCTCTCTCTCTCTCTCTCTCAGAAAAAACTATACGACCTTCAACAGACGCTTGCCTCCTACATAATACACCTAACCTAACCTAACCACCCTTTGAAATTAATATCTCCACTCAATCAAACACATATTAATAGCAACTGAAAAAAAACATCAATTATTATATCCCATTAACCCCCTCCCTTCCCCTACCCCCTGGTCGCTTCTTCTCCATGATAAGTCTTTAATAAACAATAATACTATGATGAACACTGAATGATTAAAGACTAATAAAGATGAAGACGAAAAGAGAGACATGGGGGTAAATGAATTATTCCTCCGTTTAATAATCACTGACTCGTAGACACTTTAATTTATTTATTTATTTATTTATTTATTTATTCCAGTTATCTTCACCGTAGACACACACACACATCATGTTACCCCTTCACACAGACGTTGGTGCCATGGGTAAAGGTGTAACTAATAATGAACAGGTAGATGGTGGATTATAGTAGATGGTGAATTATAGTAGATGGTGGATTATAGTAGATGGTGGATTATAGTAGATGGTGGATTATAGTAGATGGTAGATTATAGTAGATGGTAGATTATAGTAGATGGTGGATTTAATTAGGTGGGAGGGTGTATGTGTGTGAACTGGTCTATAAGTCACAGGAGTGTATGTGTGTTAGGTGCATCATGCTCCAGGTGTAAAGGTGTTACACAGATTGTTCACTTCATAAAGGTGTTTTTGCCTGAAGCACTAAACACACTTTACCCGAGTAGAGAGAGAGAGAGAGAGAGAGAGAGAGAGAGAGAGAGAGAGAGAGAGAGAGAGAGAGAGAGAGAGAGAGAGAGAGAGAGAGAGAGAGAGAGAGAGAGTATAGCTATGGTATTAATCTAACAGTGAGTCACGCTGTCAAAATCCATTAGGTCAAGTCCGGGGATTTACATGACACGTGACCCTGGATGAGAGAGAGAGAGAGAGAGAGAGAGAGAGAGAGAGAGAGAGAGAGAGAGAGAGAGAGAGAGAGAGAGAGAGAGAGAGATACTAAATGAAGAGAAGATATAAGACAATGTATACAGAGGTAGACAAAATAAAATACAAAATACAGGTGCAGACAAAGGTCAACAGAACAGGTGTAAACAAAGGGAATCAGGAACAGGTGTAGACAAAGGTCAACAGAACAGGTGTAAACAAAGGGAATCAGGAACAGGTGTAGACAAAGGTAAACAGGACAGGTATAGACAAAGGTAAACAAGAAACAGCAACACATGAGTACACAGCCAGAGGGAATAGGTCAATGCAATCAACACTCAATTCTTATTTATTCGGATTCTTGCAACGCCTGTGTGTGTGTGTGTGTGTGTGTGTGTGTGTGTGTGTGTGTGTGTGTGTGTGTGTGTGTGTGTGTGTGGTAATACTACTACTACTACTACTACTACTACTACTACTAATAATAATAATAATAATAATAATAATAATAATAAACGGTTTATTAATAGAGTTGCAGCCGGTGGCTGAAAAGATACAGACTTACATTTTCTGTGTGTGTGTGTGTGCGAGAGAGAGAGAGAGAGAGAGAGAGAGAGAGAGAGAGAGAGAGAGAGAGAGAGAGAGAGAGAGAGAGAGACTTACCTGGTCCTGATGAACACCTGAGACCAACACTGTGTGAGCCAATCACGAGCACCTTACCTGGGGGAGTGAGGAAATACTGTGTTAATATAGGTTAATACCTGCCCTACATATATGTTAATACCTACTGATGTTATTACTAATATTAACACCTGCTAATGTTAATACCTGCTAGTGTGAGAACCTATTCACTTAAACACGTGTGTTTGAAATTAAATAATAATAATTATAATAATAATGATAATAACAAGAACAACAATCATAATAATAATAATAATAATAATAATAATAATAATAATAATAATAATAATAATGACCTCACATCCGGGTGCCCTACTTTCACAACCTTTATGGTGAACTTATAGTGTTCCGGCTGTGGTGACGGCCAACAGACGTAACAATACCAGACCAAAACACTGTAATCCATTCTTTACGAACCCAACAATATCCTCGTAACGAATAACAACACAGGCATAAAATAGCGAAGGTCTTATAATGATCTTTAATAAAATGTAACTTTTAAAGGGAAACTGTACAGGAGTAAACTTAATATTGGTTTATTATTTGAGGCAGAATAAGTCAGGGAAGTACTGTAGTTGTTGATGATGATGATAGCTTGAAGTACATATAAACCACAAAATAGTTTACATATATATAGAACAGTACGAGAAATACAACACAAGTTTTACAATGGTTGAGGGTGGGGTGGGGTTGAGGGTGGGGTGGGGTTGAGGTGGGGCGGGGTTGAGGTGGGGCGGGGTGGGGCAGCGGATGATGATGACACTGGCAGCAGCATTTCAACACCTAACTCACGAGCTAAACCACTTTACAATTTCACCTTAGGCACGAATCGTCTCACAAATCAATACCAACAGGTAAGCTGGGTGTTGCCGGACCCCCCCCCCCCCCCCACCCCTACCACACACACACACACCTGGGGGATTTTACTGGTGGTGGGGGGGGGAGGAGGGAGACGGACAAACGGACAGACGGACATACCAACATGGGTGAAATGTGAAACGGGATAACTTTTCTAAGGATAATCCGAATACCTCTAACCACCGTGTCCTGAGTTCATACCCCGGCCCAGGATAGATGTGAGAAGGTAAGTACTCAGTGTGACCCTACCAGACTAGACAATGTTTCCCCCGGGTACTCCTGTCTCCTCCTGTACCAACACTAGATAATGACAGTCACAACAAAGAACAGACAGACTGCACCAAATGACTAGTAAACTGATAATAAATGGTGGAATTATAACCTCCAAACACACACACACACACACACTCCTTTACACACATTCATACTCATACACACGGTACACACATACACACACGTGACGCACACAGCAGCCGGTAACAGGCGGGCGTTATTGTGTAAACTTCCGGGAAGGGAGAAGTCAGGCAGCTGGGTCGCCCTCCCTCCCTCCCCAGGAATTCTGTATTTCCTCTCGCAAGGTTGTCCAATTGACGCCCCATAACGCCTCCTAACTTACGACTCTATAAATAACGCACCACTCACCACACACTGTGACACCATACAGAGCAAGTATAGAGCTGACTTACACTGATACATACTGTGTACCTCTCTCTCTCTCTCTCTCTCTCTCTGCGCTTTAACCAGGATATTGACCCGACACGCTTCAACATTGTGTCTGTCTTGGCGGATAATGATGACCTTGTGTGTCATTGTTTTTTAAATCCTCAAATGTTGTTCCCCTCCCCAGCCCTCTTCTTCTTTCTCCCTTTCCCATCCCTCTTCCTCCCCTTCCCATCCCTCTTCCTCCCCTTCCCAGTCCTCTTCCACCCCTTCCCAGCCCTCCCCTCCCCAGCCTTCTTCCTTCTATTGATAAACCTTTAAGGAATACACTTGAACACTATATTATTGAATGTGACACTGTCAAAGACTTCAGGCCACCTGGCTTATTGTATCATGAACTTTGTAATTACTACATTGAATCGGGTGTGCTTGAGGACATTCTTGCTGTTTATCCTAAATTTGCTGCTCGCCCACACTGATTAGTCTTCAATTAGAATATGACGTCCAATGTATATGAACCACTGTCTTGCATGGCAGTGAACAGTGACATCACTTACATGACTCTGACCTATATATACTGCTAGTGAATATGGTGTATTTCTTTGTGTATGAACCTCTGTCCTGTGTGGCAGTGAACAGTGATACCACCCTCAGTGTCAAGACCTGACTGAATTATTCAGAATAGGCAAACTGTACTCCAAGCTTCGTCAATAAATTTGTTAATCGTAAAATCGTCCCCCTCCTCTCCCCAGCCCTCTTTCTTCCCCTTCCCAGCCCTCTTCCTCCTCGTCCTCCCTTCCCCGGTTCTCTTCCTCCTCCTCTCCCCTCCCCCTTCCTCCTTCTCATGACATTCCTACGATCATCATTTTCGGATGCGTCAGTCAGCACAATACCCACCTCTCCTGATCTGACAAATGGAGATGTTTAGCGTGTGAGGGATTATTCTGTTTACGGTTTTGAGACATGGGGCACTAGGAACTATAACAAAAAGAGTGGGGTTAGGTTAAGTTAGAGCAATAACAACGTAAGAAGCTTTAAAAATCCAACCTTGTTCCTCAGTCAGTTACACGCGTTCCCCAATTACAGGAGAAACCTAACCTAACCTAACCTAACCTAACCATCGCCTGGGTCACAAAGAGAAATTGATTGATTGAGGTAATTACATCCTTGGTGACGCAACAGCTTAGGGGATCACATGTCACTAAATTCAACTAAAACCATTGAGGGCTAAAAAAAAATGTAAACAATAAACAACATCAACAAATAAACAACAACAGGTAAACAAATAAACAACAACAGGTAAACAAATAAACAACAACAGGTAAACAGGACAACACTTGAGGTGAGAGGCTCTGATAAACCCTTTATTGTGTCGTAGTTTGAATGAGTCAGGTAAGGTCCGTCATCTCAGGGGTAGAGGGGGAAATATTTTACTTAAGAGGTTTGGAGAAGCCCGCCCGTCCGCCCGCCCGCCCGCCCCGTGAAAGATCAACACTACTCACCACCCCAGCTGATAGACTGAAGGAGGGGAGGGCAGAAGCCGGAACTGAGGAGAGAGGGAGGGAAGGGAGAGGAGAAGAGGGAGAGATGTGGTTAAGAGGTGACGGGGTGAGAGGGAGAGAGGGAGAGAGAGAGGGAGAGGAGAAGAGGGAGAGATGTGGTTAAGAGGTGACGGGGAGAGAGGGAGGGAAGGAAGAGGAGAAGAGGGAGAGATGTGGTTAAGAGGTGACGGAGTGAGAGGGAGAGAGGAACAGAGGGAGAGAGGGAATGAGAGAGAAAGGGATAAAAAAAGGAGAGGGAGGGAGAGGGGAATAATAGGGAGGACAGGATAGGCGTGAGGAGGATAACAGCGAAAGGATGGATAGTATAGGGATGATGAAGGAGGGAGGATAGTAAGCTAATGGAACGCTACTAACCAGCCAATTACTGCACTTAACAACCCATGCAGCCTAACAGGACCAACACAATACAAACAACATGTACTGTATACAACCATAAGGGTCACGAGAATGAGTCACACCCACAACCTTAACTAAGACTGTATGAAAAGAATCCCTCATACCTCAGGGTGGGAAAAAATATATATTAGTCAAGTCAGGAAGAGCGGTAATTGAGGTGACTAATGCGGTGAGGGGTTTTATAATTGAAGTTTCCTTGGTAATGTCTGCCCTCACACACACACACACACACACACACACACACACACACACATATATATACATACACACACACACACACACACACAGGGGGGGGGAGAAGGGGGAGATGGGAAGGAATTGGAGTGTATGGGCGTGGGAGGGTGTGGGCGTGGGAGGGTGTGGGCGTGAGAGGATGTGGGCGTGGGAGGAATGAAATGCTAGGTGTGTGGGAGGGTGTAGGTGCAAGTAGGGTGAGGGCGTGGGTGGTACGTGGATGAGGGCGCGGATGGTGGATGATAGCTAGGCGGGTGGTGGCGGTGGATGAGGACGTGGATGGTGGGTGGATGACGGCGCGGGTGAGGGCGTGAGGTTGAGACATAAACACAAGGCACGTGGGGCAGCAGTGTATACTAACATTCTCCTACACAAACACATCCACCGACACCCCTCATACCTCACTATCCACATTACCTAAATATCCACCTCTCCATCCACATCCACCGACATCCACCACTTCACTATCACAACACTATCCTCATCATCATCTCAGAACCCTCACCATCAAATCACCACCACCACCACCACCACCACCACCACCACCACCATCACCACCACCACCACCATCACCACCACCACCACCACACAGTGACCAGATAACGGACTATATATAAGAGGTCAGCCCGTTAAATTCAATTCCGTTAAATAAGAAACCTCCTTCTAACGGACTATATGAGTAAGGGGAGTCCGTTATATGGAGGTTTCACTGTACAAACTATCTCCCCCACCCACACTCACCCCCCCCCCCCCACCCTACACGTCCTTGACATTTAACTCGAGAGGTTTAGATTCCCCTCCGGACATGATCTGATGGACATTTTGTATTTACTCAAGCGGCCGGAGAATACAAGGCCACCCACACCCACACACACCCACACACACACACGCACACACACTACACCAACAACCGCCTGTACAAAAGTCTACGTAACCAGGTCATCGGGGAAATCAAGTCAGCCAAGAAGTCTTATTATCCCAGGAAAGTGCACGGCCTCAAGGAAGTCGGCATCGGTCAGTGGTACTCCAAGGTAAAAGATCTCTGTGGTTAATCTCCCACACTTCCTTTCATCTCACATTTACCGAGTGAGGAGGCAGCTGAGACAATTAATAACCAGTTTGCTACCATATGTCATACCCTACCTAGTCTTGACCTCACTCTCCTCCCGGCTTACCTCCCCCCTCCCCCCTCCCAGTGTCCAACTATTTGAAATCTCCAACAAACTCCTGAAATTTAAATCCAAACGCTCCACAACCCCAATTGACCTCCCAATCAAAATATACAAGGAGTTTGCAGTCGAACTTACCACCCCCTCTGTTCCATTATTAATGCATCCCTCAGACAAAGCAAATGCCCTAATGAATGGAAAAACGCATTTGTCACCCTCATCCCCAAGGTCACCACCCCACAGTCCCCTAACGACCTCAGGCCAATTGTCATCACCCCCATACCCGGTCTACTCTGTGAAGACTTTGTTTTTGAATAGGCATTTGCTAGTATTAATCAGTCAATTGATCCACAGCAATTTGGCAATATGAGGACCTCCTCTACATCACACTGCTTAGTTAGTTTCCTGGGTTTTGTGCACAAAAACCTGGAGAAGCGTAAGACATCACTGGCCGTTGACCTTGTTGACTTCAGGAAGGCCTTTGACCTTGTTGATCACTGCACTGTTATCAACAAGGGCCATTGCACTAGGGCTGCCCACCAACCTGGTCTCATGGCTCACTGATTTCCTGAGGGAGCGTCGTCAAGCAGTGAGGTACCCACAACCCGTCCCCAGTACCCACAACCCGCCTCCAGTACCCACAACCCGTCCCCAGTACCAACAACCCGCCTCCAGTACCCACAACCCGCCTCCAGTACCCACAACCCGCCTCCAGTACCCACAACCCGTCCTCAGTACCCACAACCCGTCCCCAGTACCAACAACCCGCCTCCAGTACCCACAACCCGTCCCCAGTACCCACAACCCGCCTCCAGTACCCACAACCCGTCCCCAGTACCCACAACCTGCCTCCAGTAGCCACAACCCGTCTCCAGTACCCACAACCCGCCTCCAGTACCCACAACCCGCCTCCAGTACCGACAACCCGCCTCCAGTACCCACAACCCGCCTCCAGTACCCACAACCCGTCCCCAGTACCCACAACCTGCCTCCAGTACCCACAACCCGTCCCCAGTACCCACAACCCGCCTCCAGTACCCACAACCCGCCTCCAGTACCCACAACCCGCCTCCAGTACCCACAACCCGTCCCCAGTACCCACAACCTGCCTCCAGTACCCACAACCCGCCTCCAGTACCCACAACCCGCCTCCAGTACCCACAACCCGTCCCCAGTACCCACAACCCGTCCCCAGTACCCACAACCCGCCTCCAGTACCCACAACCCGCCTCCAGTACCCACAACCCGTCCCCAGTACCCACAACCCGCCTCCAGTACCCACAACCCGCCTCCAGTACCCACAACCCGCCTCCAGTACCCACAACCCGCCTCCAGTACCCACAACCCGTCCCCAGTACCCACAACCCGTCCCAGTACCCACAACCTGCCTCCAGTACCCACAACCCGCCTCCAGTACCCACAACCCGTCCCCAGTACCCACAACCCGCCTCCAGTACCCACAACCCGCCTCCAGTACCCACAACCCGTCCCCAGTACCCACAACCCGCCTCCAGTACCCACATACCTACACTCACTCGAGGAAGACGAGTATTAATATTACTATAATAATATTTATTAGTACTATTGTTAACATCATTATATAATTTATTCCAAACCTTTAGAAAGTACACAAATAATATTAATTATACTTTTTTAAATGTTAATTAAAATCGTCAGTTTTAAAACAAAGGGTAATTAAAAGTATTAATTTTTTAAAAACACTTTTATAAAACAATATCTCTGTAAAATACTATTTAATAAAACTAATATTATTTATCAAATACAATAATAAAGAAATATTTATTTTCAGAACGTTCACTAATAAAAACAATATAAACATAAAACACTATTAAAAGCAGCGCATTTCTAAAACAATTCAACAAAAACTAAAACATTTTTAACACACTAATTAACAGGACCATTAACCCTTAAATATACCATCAACTTAAACCATGACCCGCTACCCCCCCCCCCCCCAAGCTTAAGAGTGATGTGGTGTGGCCCCTTAACAAACACACGCCACCATTAAGTAACCGTTTGTTGGGTCGTTGTCGTCGCCATCACTGTCAATGCTGTGTTTGTGTTTGTTGGTGACGTCAGGAATGTGTCTGGTGACGTCATAAGTGCCTTGGTGACGTCATGGGTGTTGGTGACGTCATGGGTATGTTTGATGGTGACGTCAGGGGTGTGTTGGTTGGTGACGTCATGGATGTTGGTGACGTCATGGGTATGTTTGATGGTGACGTCATGGGTGTGTTGGTTGGTGACGTCATGGGTGTTTGCAGGTGACGTCACAAATGTCTCCTACATCAAGCCACCATTACCAGCTTGTCTGAGTAAATATCCTTCTACTGTGTGGTCAGGGTCCTACTGTGTGGTCAGGGTCCTCCTCCTACAGTAGTACCTCCCTGATTTATAACACCCTGCCCTCCCTTATCTCTCCCTCCTGTTTCTCCCTCATCCTCCAAGTCTCCTCACCTCCCAATCCGAATTCCTCCCTCATCCTTCAAGACAGACCCTCATCTTCCTCCTAGAGTAATTCCTTCAACCTCTCAGTTCCCTACCTCACCCTCCAAACTCACTACCTCACCCTCCAAACTCACTACCTCACCCTCCAAACTCCCTACCTCACCCTCCAAACTCCCTACCTCACCCTCCAAACTCCCTACCTCACCCTCCAAACTCACTACCTCACCCTCCAAACTCCCTACCTCACCCTCCAAACTCACTACCTCACCCTCCAAACTCACTACCTCACCCTCCAAACTCACTACCTCACCCTCCAAACTCCCTACCTCACCCTCCAACCACACCTCACCCTCCAAACTCACTACCTCACCCTCCAAACTCACTACCTCACCCTCCAAACTCCCTACCTCACCCTCCAAACTCCATACCTCACCCTCCAAACTCCCTACCTCACCCTCCAAACTCCCTACCTCACCCTCCAAACTCCCTACCTCACCCTCCAAACTCCATACCCACCCTCCAAACTCATACCTACCCCCAACTCCCTACCTCACCCTCCAAACTCACTACTCACCCACCAAACTCACTACCTCACCTCCAAACTCCCTACCTCACCCTCCAAACTCCCTACCTCACCCTCCAAACTCCATACCTCACCCTCCAAACTCCCTACCTCACCCTCCAAACTCCCTACCTCACCCTCCAAACTCACTACCTCACCCTCCAAACTCACTACCTCACCCTCCAAACTCACTACCTCACCCTCCAAACTCCCTACCTCACCCTCCAAACTCACTACCTCACCCTCCAAACTCCCTACCTCACCCTCCAAACTCCATACCTCACCCTCCAAACTCACTACCTCACCCTCCAAACTCCCTACCTCACCCTCCAAACTCACTACCTCACCCTCCAAACTCACTACCTCACCCTTCAACAACTCTACTGCAGCCTCCAAAACTCCTTCAACTTCCTCACCCCTTGGTTGAGGAGTCCTACTATCACTCCTAAAAACTCCCGTGTCTACTCCTACAAACTGAGAGGGAAGCTTCTATGAAACTGTGTACTAAACGCAATTTAAAATTCTAAAGAGGGGGCAATGTGTGGATGAACAGTTTAGACTCATTCCAGCAGTTCAGAGACTCATTCCAGTAGTTTAGAGACTCATTCCAGCAGTTCAGAGACTCATTCCAGTAGTTTAGAGACTCATTCCAGCAGTTCAGAAACTCATTCCAGTAGTTCAGAAACTCATTCCAGCAGTTCAGAGACTCATTCCAGCAGTTCAGAGATTCATTCCAGCAGTTCAGAGACTCATTCCAGTAGTTTAGAGACTCATTCCAGCAGTTCAGAGACTCATTCCAGTAGTTTAGAGACTCATTCCAGCAGTTCAG